>PVLD010007833.1:0-88382 GCA_004027595.1 Dinomys branickii
TCTGACTAAATTTGCATGTCTGTATATGGGTCCATACATCTACAATTCGAAGATATCAATGGATAAAGCAACAACAACTGTTGAGACCATATCACCTTGTCTATAGATTAGTTGTGATTGTACTATTTTCTATGATAATGGGTGTCTGTTTGTCAATAGGTTTTTGTACTTCTATGTTTCTAAAATTAAAAAAAAAAAAAAAAGAAAGTGATTGAATTATGGGGTGCCGTACTTGACTTTCTGTTAGGAAGTGGGATTTGACTGGAAAAGACAGGTCGGTGGGGGCGTGACCTGGAAGAGCCTATCTCCTTCCCTGGTCCCACACTTCCGTCTCGCCGCCATAAATTTCAATAGTAAAACTAGGTCCAATACCAAAACTTTGCAGGAAAATATTACCTATGAAATTAAGCACAGATATCCTAAACAATACATTAGCAAATTCAGCAATGTATAAAGATATAATATTACTAAGTAGAATTATCTCTGAAATTTGGGAAATGCTTATTATTTAGACTCAGAATGATGGCAAAATAGGGTGACCTCTATTAAGAAAAAGTTTCAGGCATGGTTGTACACACCTATAATCCCAATGGCTCAGAAGGCTGAGGCAAGAGGATCACAAGTTTGAGGCAGGCCTGGGCAACCTAGCAAGACCCTGACTCAGAAACTAAAGAAGGGCTGGGAATGTAGCTCCGTGAATAGGCCCTAGGTTCAGTCTTCTACAAAGAAGAACAGAGGGGAGGGGAGGAGCATCTTAGCCAAGCTCTCTGCCACTAAGCTCTACCCCGGCCCTTTTTATTTTGAGACAGGGTCTCACTAAGTAGCTCACACTGGTCTCAGACTTGAAACCATCCCTCCACAAGTCTTTCAAATAATGGAACTGCATGTGTGTAACACCACATTGTGATGGTTTTGATTGAGCAGCTCAGTGAATAATGAGTGTGTTCGTGACGATATGAAATATGAGTGGAGTCTCATAGCTAGAGTGACGCACACACCTAGAAGAGAGCTCACAGTGCCCTCTGGCTGGGTTGACATTATGCTCTGCTCTGCATGTCCCCTTATTGTAACACTGTGACTGTGGTGAAAAGAAACATGGTAAAGGAAAGGGCAGTTTCAAACAACTACTTGCTGTTGAGAGGGAGACTATCCAACTGTATTACTTTCCTGGTTTTTAGAAGGATAGCAATGTTAACAGCAGTTAATCTCATGTCCCTTTAAGGCCTTTACTGACAGATTAATAATTGTTTTAACCTATAATTCCATAGTTTTCCCAATAATGAGAATGTAAGTCTGATTGGAAACCAGACCTTCTCTTTTAAAATCTGGGTTTATGGAACTAATTTATCTTGTTTCTTGGCTTAACTTGCTTACATTTTAAATAAAAGGTAGTTTCTGTAGCACCATTTTTATGTACTGACATTTTAGTCCTAAAAGAAAAAATTTAACAGTATAAACACTGAACTCTTCCTGGGAGAAGATACGTATACCTGAATACACAAACACATGTCTATAGCTAGTTTTGTTTCAGCAACTTTCTTCCTTTTCTTTTTCTTTATTCCCTTCCTTCAGGAAGTTTTATTCCTTGTGTCATTGTGACTAGAGGTTTTCAACTGTCCACCCATGGCGTGGTTCACGGGGAAGACATTTGAACATAAAGTACCTTTTATGTCCATGAAACATGAAGAACTTGTTCCTTTTGCTTTTTGGTCTTATCTCAAGAAAACATAGTGTAAGGGCTTCTTCAGAGCAGCATTGCTGTGATCTGTGTAACATCTCATGCCCTGTGAGCTGTCAGGTGTTTCCTGGTCAATCTTAGGACTGTTCAAGGAGCAAACTTTACACCAAATATGTGAATACTAAATCTAGGAACCTTGAACTTTGATTACCCACATGTCTCTTAAAATGGAGAAGTATGTTCTACATGACTATCTCTTCATTTGCTTATAGGTATCAAGTAAATAATCTGTAGTCTTATCTTTCTATTAGGATCAGTTTCTTTGGGCTTACATGCTCATTCCTAAGAAGTACTTGAAATACTTTCTGCCTTAAAAATGGATTTGTGTATGCTTTATTAGGATTTCTTTATAAGATCTTAAACTTATGCTAGATGTCAAACATTAAAGATTTATGACTCATGTTCTAAGAAAATAACTAGCCATGTATACTTTTGACCAGGTTCCAATTAAAGCAATTTGAAAAGATTTCTTAACCAAATGAATGACATGAAGATGTTTTGCTCACTTTCTGGATGTTCCTCTGTCCTTTCCCCTGTTCTGAGAGCTGCTTTGCCAAACATATTCTGTTATCGTAGTTCATTTAGGTACGCTGAATCCTTGCATGATAGAAGCAATGGACAAGCTCCTTTGGCTTTTTTTTTTTATATCTGTATTAATCTGACCTCATCGTCTCAAAATCTCCACCTCTTACTGCCACCCCAGTGGGGGTTAGGTTTCAGTATATGAATTTCTCCAGGCGTCGTAGTGCACACCTGTAATCTCAGCACTCGGGCGGCTGAGGCAGGAGGAGTGCTGGAAGTTCAAGGCCAGCCTGGAATATGTAGTGAGTTCAAGTCCAGCCTAGAATATACAGCAAGATCCTATTGTCAAAAAACCCAAAAAATTACTTAGTTAATTATGTATGGATTTCAAGGGAACACAAATGATCAACCATAGTAAAAGTCTGGGGGCATTCCAGATAAGAAAAGTTTGGTATCAGAATTTATTGGTATGTATTGTCTTTGCTACCACTACATGAGGGAGAAACTAGTTTAAAAATTAGACAGATAGATAAGTAAAAATGAATATTCTGAATGGCCAACTATATGAGACTCAAACAACCATTCAGCAAGAGCTATGCAGCCAAGAAAAGCTAGATTTTAGAATAATATTTAATGATATAAAGATGTTTATAATTCTAATGATAGCTAAAATTTATGAGATGCCAGGCATCTTCCTAAGTGGTTTCTTTGTGTTAAACTCATTTCTTTGTGTTATTCCTCACAGCATGAGGAAGGGGAAAAGGCCTTATAGGGAAAAATGACTATTATTCCAATTTTTAAAGTGAGGAAACAAGCTGATAGCACTTAAGTAACCTGCCCTAGGTTAGATAGCTTATAAGAGACAGAGCTGGTTTTCACACCAAGACAATTTGATCTAAACCCCCTACTTAGGCATCACTGCAGATCTCCGTAAACTTCTTTATGAAACTAGACCAAATATTTTTAATTCATCTAGAAAGGAAAATGTGTTCAAGACAATGAAATTTTGTCAAACTAGACTTGGAAAGAAGGGACAGCATATCCCACCAGATTTCAGAATACAGTGTGAGACCCAATTTTTAAAGTACCTTAGTATAGTAGAAAAAAAGTAACATCAGAAGAGCGTGTCCATTTTATATGTTCATAGGGAGGAGACTGAATGGATATAACTAATACTAACAATTGTTATTACTAATACTTTTAGAAGTCACAGATATTTTTCTTTTTTTAAGCTATATTTTTTTAATTTTAAAGAGAATAATAAAAAAAGAACAATAGCAAAATACCAACAGCATAGACCAAGCAAAAACAACCAAAAGGATACAGGGTTTCAGAACAAAATGGTAGGAATTAGCAGTGCTGTTATATTACATATTGTTATCTTCAACAAAGTTGCTCAGATCACCAGGTGTAAGCATGCAAGATTGAGCAAACTATTAAAGTGAACAAAAAATATAAACAAACCATTAGAAACGATACAGAGTTTCACTTAACAAGATGGTGGGAATTCACCAATGATGAATGAGTTCTATATATCATAAAGTGAAAAGGTACAGGGTCTTGTATGTAATATAATCCAGTATTTTAAAATATAAAAATAAGCCCTCTGGAAAGTTGCTCAATTTGAGGATATTGCTTCTCTTGAAAAAATTCCTGTACCATTACAATGTTAGTTCAAACTGCCATCACAAAATGCCATGGACTCAGGGGTAACTTACCCAGAGGAAATTTCTCTGAAGGATGGAAGTGCAAAACCCAGGTCCTAGCCGCTAAAGTTTCCAGTGAGGGCTGTCTTTCTGGCATGTAGGGACCTCCTTTTCTCTCTGTGTCTTCAAATGGCAGAGAAACAGAGAAAGCTTTTCTTGTTCTGTTTGTAGGCATACAGCTGTGTTGGCTTAGGGCCTTGCACCCTATGACTTTATTTGACCTTTATTTTATTGTACCTTTAAAGGCCCTGTCTCAAGATACAGTGACACTAAGGTTAGGGTTTCAGTGTATGAATTTAGGGGTTACAGTTCAGTCCACAGAAGTGCCTAAGCTCTTTTCAGCTATGTTTATTTGAGATTATTGCAAACAGGATTAGTTTTATCCTTATAAAATTCTTAAGGTGCTTATCGCTTTATAGTGTGTCATACGAACTTTATCTAAATTTAACTTTATCAATCACTTCCCTTTTAGACACAAAACCGAATGAAGCTGATGGCAGACAACTATGAGGACGAGCACTTCAGATCCTCTCCTTCCAGTCAGACGAATCACAAACCCTCCCCAGATCAGGTATGGCTGCTTCTGGCTGTTTCTGTTTTGTTTTAACTTTTAAAGTATTTTATATTAACATTTTGCAAATTCCAATAAGTTAGAAGAAAAGTAAGTGACTACGTTTCTTAAAAACAAACTCAATTTTTGTATGGGAAATGGGTGATTCTAAATATTTTTTAAAAGATAGTTAAAATTTTTGCAAGTGACAAAAAAATTCTTGAGTTGGACTGAGGAAAAGTAAAATCAGTCCTGCTTTTTTTTGCTAAAGTGATACCTTATTAGAAAAACACAACTCCTCGCAAGCTCGTTGAGGTATAATTCAGTATAGGGGCTGCCTCTGTTTAATTGCAAATTATGAAAACCTTGCTCATCACCTACTAAAAGTTAGATGGTTGAAACTTAGTTTCTTTATTCCATTTCTCAATGGATTTCCTCAACATGTCATTCTCAGGGGAAATTGTTGCCTTCAACTCCTCAGTACTAAAGAGTTAGCAGATAAGTCTAAAGGGAACCATGTTTAGTTTCAGTTTTTTGAAGGAAAGCTCTTCTCCCACGATCTTGACAGTGTTGGACGAGAAAGAGTGGTGAATAGATTATCTCATATTCCATTGCCAAAAAGTAGCTTTTCACTTCTCCATCACACCTAATCTTAAAATGTATAACTAAGGGGGAAAAAAGTAAACTCAAGTAATTAAATCTATATACCGAAAGAGCCCGGGAAAACACCTCTGCTAAACATCTCACTACATGACAGCTATGGCGTTGTCTTAGGAGAAGCAGCACAAATGCTGTAGTTGAAAGTAGCTGCGATGCCCACATTGCTGATATTTCTACGATACAGAAGGTATGTCCTCAGCATGACGACATCCCTAAGCCAGGAGAGGAACACAATGTAGTTTAGAAAGCAGACATTACCAATCTTTAATGTAGATTGGTACTGACGGAGAGAAAGCGGTGACACTACTGGTGTCAGTAGTCGTGCCCTACAAAGAAATTACTTTGCTTTCTTTGCCTGTGTCCCAGTGTATACCTGGAATTAAATTTATGTCACCATTTGTAAAATGCATGCTGGATCCTTTCTATGAACTAAGTTTTGATATGAGATAGAGGGAATTAGCATAGGGCGAGGCAGGAATGGAGAAAGGTTAAAGAAAAAGGCAAAACATAAAGAAAAGCCCCAGTTTGGTGATTTTTTCCAGATCCAGCGTAGAAACAACATATGTAATGATAAACTAATAAGAGAAGAGAAAAAGTGTAATGATAAACTAGTAACTAATTTTTGTCATTTAGGGAATTAGAATCTGCTTGAGTCAAATTCTTCTCTAATACATTATGCTTATATCTTTGTTTTAATACTAACCAACTCTTTTTCATTCCCATGCTGCCCTGGGGCACTGTTCCCTTTGTCATCTCTCCCCATAGGATGAGGAGGAGGGTATATGGGCATAGCCAATCAGATGCTCTTAGTTCAGCCATTTTGTTCAGAACGGTGAGAAACAGCTTTACTTTTAACTACAGAAATGATTTTTGTTGTTTTGTTTCATTTTTCCTTTTACACAATCACTCTCACATCTTGTTTCTGTGTAATTCATGAAATTCTTTGGTGTGTCTCCTGTTTTTTCATTTTCACATGATTCTTGTGTGTATTGCTGTGCTTTTGACATGGTGGGGTTTGTATTTTGTGGTTTTTTTTTTCCTTTCCTGTGTGTTATTAGTCACTTTTATAGTTTCTCTGTATACATTTTTGGGAGAACTTTCAGGGCATATAAACAAATTTCTCAAGTTGTGATTTTGTTAATAAATTACTCTTCACAGTGTTCTGGCAAGGTTTATCATGACTTACATCAAATTGGCACTAGAAAATTCATTCACTACTCCACTGTTAGCTTTGGTCTGAGATGTCTTTTTATGCTAACTAATTATAAATGCATAGTCTGTTTAAGAAAAATCTGTACTCCAGCCTGTACTGTACCTCCTTTTGCTCTATCTGTAGAAGAATACTCTGAATTCTCAAGAGTCAGTACCTGGGATATCTACCTATGACATCTCCTAGGGCTTTGACATTACTCTTGAACTACCCCTAAAAATAAAAAGGGGCAAAGAAGTAAAAGAAGACCTTTTTAACAGTAATTCTAAAGCATTTCTTCCTCCCTCTTTGTACAGAGCACTGCTTTCTTAAACAATTGCCAGGATACTGCCCAGATTCTCCTTTCCCATCCAATTGGCTGGAAGAGTCCAGTTTGCTCTGATACCCTTAAGATTTGACTAAGAAAAGCCTTTTCTTAGGAAAAATTAATAATTATGATTAAGAAGTTTACACGTACCGATAGCCTTGCATTCCCTGGGTTCGGTGTCCATGCTTATTAGTGAGTTTACTCTTTTGGAGTCAGTTCTCCCTAAAATGTCTATGTCTTGTTGTTAAACTGCTGAAAATAATGGGGACATGTGCAGACCTTCTACTGTTCAATACAGTAAGGATGAAGAGGTAAGTTGTGGGAAGGGGCCATGCGCTCTGAGATGGGCAGCTTTTCAGATGGCTTTATTATGCCAGAGTGAATGAAGGAGAAGTGTGTCTGTGTCAGCCAGAAAGTTTGCTGCATGGAAGAGAAAGCTAAAACTTAAACATCAGCGTACTGCTTTATCTGCTCTCTACAAGGGAACATATTTGTCATGATGAGACATGTAGGGACCATATAATAGCAGAAAGTGGTTTACCAGTGTTTTAGAAATGAACATGGCTCTGCTTGGCCATTTTAACAGAACATAGGAGTTTCTTAGCTTGTTTCAGCTGGAGACCCCTCCCCCACACATCCCCTCCCCAAGACAGCATTTTGCTTACAAACTTTTTTCTAGCAACCAGAAGAGACGTGTTAGTGTTCTGGGAAAAAGGTAACTTCATTAGGAGATTGAAAAATGAACAAACTATTATATATATTTGTTCTAGCAGTTCTATTTTTCTCTTTTATCAGGATAAAATACTAACAAGAGTTCAAATGTTATTGATTTTACTTTTTTCCAGTTACTGCACTATTGAGCTTACTCTCTAAACTATTAACTGCTAGTGGTTTAATACATTGCAATTGCATTTAGCTGACCTGTCTTGGTTACTTTTTTCGTTGCTGAGACAAAATACCCAACACCCAAAGTTAAAGGAGGAAAGGTTTATTATAACTCGGCTTGTAGAGGCTTCAGTTCATAATTGGCTGGGTGGCGTGGCAGAGGGCATCACAGAAAAGGAGCAGTTCACGGGAGGCAGAAGGCAGCAAAGCAGAGAAGCAGCAAAGTGACCACAAGAGCCCTCTTTTTGTCCCTTGTATTCTACCTCAAGGGTAGAATAGCGTGTGGGTAGAATGTAAGGGCGTGGGGTAGCGTTAATCCTAGCATTGCATCTTAAGTCAGTCCCAGCATCACACACTCTAAATCTGGCCGCCTTTCAGTTTCTGTACCTTGATTTTTTTCATCTTTTAGGTGAAGGTTGTAAGAAGTAGATTCAATTGTAAGACAGATTAATCCAGAGCCAAGTAGTACAGCCTTGAAATGAGGTTCCTTAACCTACCTTAAGTCCTTGGGAAAGTAACCTAAACTTTCTAAACATCAGTTTATTTATTCATAAAAATCAGTTTATTAGTGCCTGCCCTATAGGGTTGCTGGATAGATTACTCAGTTTATGTGTGTAAAATGGTCTGAATAGCACCTTACACTGAAGGCTACTGCACTCTGCATTGATGTTGCTGTCACTGTTGTGCGTGAACCTCTTTAACTTAGCTGTGTGTCCAGGAAGTGCTACATGTCCAACAAATGTTAGTTACTGCTGTCGTCACCATCATCTGGTCCAGGGCCTTCACTTTACAGTCATAGTATAAAACAAACATTTGAAAATTTAGACTCAAGGTCCCCAACTATAGGAAGAGGGACTAACGGCAGTTAGTAACAGAAATAACCAAAATCTATTGATGATTACATTGCCGTTTCACCACTTAAACTATGATTTATATATTGAAGAATTTTTCTGTTGGGAAAATACATTGTTCTTTGGTTGTTTTTTTTTAAAGAAATTCCTTATATAAAACCTTTAGTCAGTGACATTTTCTTTGAGGAAATTAGTTCTTAAGATACAGACAAGCATTACTTCCACTTAAAAAAGAATGACATAGTCCCTTCTCTCTCCCCTTACCCAGTGGAAAAATCTATGTGACATGTAACATTTTTCCCTCATATTTCCTTTTGTTATGTTCAGACATTCCTGCTAGGTATTTTAAGTTTATTGACTAAGTAGACTCAAGGCATAATTTGATAATTGTTACCTGACTTCAAAAAACATCACATTCATAGCAATGGCTTTGTTGCTGTTAACAATAGAACTTCAGACAGTGACACAATCTGACAGTCTCAACCATCCTGAGCGCGGGGGTTCCAGAGCCAGAACTTCCTGTCTAAATTAGCTTATCTATGCTGTGCTCCAGCCTTTTACTTTTAAGGTTTTTGCTTTCTTTCTTCCTTCCTTCCTTTCCTTTTTCTTTCTTCCTTCCTTCTGTTCTCTCTCTCTCTCTCTCTCTCTCTCTCTCTCTCTCTCTCTCTCTCTCTCTCTTCCTCCTTTGCCTCCCCTTCTTCTCCTCCTCCCTCTTCTTTCTCTTCCTGTTCTTTTTCCTCTTTCTACTTTTTCTCCTCAGCAGAAGAGTGTAGGCCCCACGAGGACAGGGAATTAATATGATGACTTAATATGATTACTTCTCTGTTCTGTCATCTAGAACAATGTCTCATATATAGTAGGTCCTCAGTATGTATGTATGTATATAAAATAGATGTATTATATATTACCTTCCAAATTCATGAAATCCAGAAAATAAAAAGTTGACATTGAAGCCAAGAGCATAGAGTGGCTATGAGCTTTCATATCAGTATTGCTACTAGTATAAGAAAGTATAAAAAAGAGATAAGGAAAGTATCTGCAAACAAAAGAACTTCAGAGAAATGAAAATTTAAAGGAAAGTCATATTGCAGTCCTAGACTCTGGCTCCTATAATTTCATGCTAAATAAAATGGAGGGAATAGAATTCAGAAATCTTTTTCATTTCTTTTTCTTTTTTTTTTTTTTTGTGGTACTGGGGATTGAACTCAGGACCCTGCGCTTGCTAAGCAAGCGCTTATTCCACTGAGCTATATCCCCAGCCCCTTTTTTCATTTCCTAAATAAAAAACATCCTCCAGGTAGAAATTTACCTTCTAATGACCTGTGCTTCATAGCCTTCATGAAGCACAGCCCTGTGCTCTTTCTGAACTTCCTGCTGTGGAAGAAGTTTGCATAAACTGGTGCAAGATTCCTCAAATAAAAGAATGTAGTTGGGCTTATAAACCATGGGGCTTATAAATTGGTCTTGGTATAAGAATATTCTGTGACTAAAATCTAAAAATAAGTTATATGTATTATCAGATCAGTAGTATAGCACAGTAAAACAAGATTTGGACTAGTTTGTTACATGACTTCTTTTTCTGAGATGATGCAAGTGTTAATACAAGCTTCTGAGACAAATACTTTAAAAGAAGAGTCTTTCTCTTGGCATTTCCTTTTTGTCTGCCCTACCTGGACTGTCCACATTTGAAACATCCCAAAAGGATTCTTATTGCAATAGCATTATGATGAAAGTCTTTTAGAAACCTAGAGAATGCATTTATAGAAGGGTGGGATTGATTGATCTTGAAACATTGTAGGGAATTCCAGTATTTTGTCAGTGTGGATCGATACTAAGGCTGAGTTTTTACATAACAGAATCTGATACTATGTCTTCAGAAGTAGATCAGAATTTTTAGCAAAAGTCTTGTTTTCTGAAAAGCTTAGAATTCAAGTCAGTGGAAATCAAGAAACAGGAAACTTAACTGCAGAGACTTGGGAAGGAGAAAAGAAACACTTATTAAGCACTAATTATTGCTCTTATTTCATACATGATTTTCATAGCCACCCTAGTAAGCACATCGTGCTTTTCCTGTACAGATTAAATAACTTTTGTGACTATGCAACTAACGAATGACAGGTGTTTAAACCGAGCACAGAGAGCTAGGTTTGTAATTAGAGGACAGTGCTTACCTCCCATGTGGGTTCAGGCCCCACAGTTGCAAAATGTAAACCAAAATGAAGGAATTAATAAATAACCCCAGCGTAGCCTGCAGATCCCATGCTTGTTGCCTGTATTATACCACAAAGAGAAGGAATCTTCCACTAATGAGTCTGGTTGTTTGGATGCAGTAGATATTCAATAGGTGTTGAATTGTATTCTTAATTGGGTAAATGACAAACTTATCTTTACCAGTATAGAATTTCTGTAGGTAACTCAAGACCGCCCCTTACTAGGATTTTAAGTGGTTCCCAACATAATTTCACTGGTTTGGTTTGGTTTGGTTTGGTTTGGTTTGGTTTTTATAACTACCTACCTAGAAGCTGAATAAAGAATTTGAAACATTGGGATTCAGAGGGGAAAGAATTGGCTCTTGAAGGTTGGATAAAATTGGATTGTGTAGAGGGAGAAAAAAATGATTTTACTTAAGATCTAGCTTAAAGAAGTTCCTAACTTAAGAATGAGATGATCCGTAGGGGGCCAGTCGGGAAGGAAGGCAGCCAAGTCAAAACAGAGTGGCTTCGTCTTTTCATTCATTCCGTATATTAGTACAGGGCACCCATGATCAAACTATACATGTAAGGGGTTCACATAAACCATGACATACTAAGCTTTACAGAGGAGTGAAATAAGAACTAGCTTCCCCTGTCCATTGTCTGAGTCACTGTCTGACTAAGATAATTGCCTCCTTAGGTCATTCTGAAATTTTAGGGTCCCAGTCAGAATGTGAACTTGGAACCAGATAATGTAGTCCTCAACCTCTGTGTACCTCACTTTCTTCATTTCTAGCATTAGAATAATAATATACTAGTGTCATGGGGCTGTGTCATGGTTAAATGAGGTAACAGAAAACAGTCCCTTCACATAGTATGGTTGCTCCATGTTTCTATCTTTTTAAATCTGTAATATTACATCTCATCTACAGAACTGAAATAAATAGCCTGTTGGCAAACAGTATTCTTTGCCTTCAGACCTAATTTTTTTTTTTCCGGTACCAGGGATCGAACTCAGGACCTTGTATTTGCCAGGCAAGCGCTTATGCCACTGAGCTATACCCCCAGCCCCCAGACCTAATTGTAATCCAGCTCAGTATCTGTATAACTTACTACAAACAGCTTAACTTCTCTAAGCATTAGGTTACTCATTTGCTAGCTGGCAATAATAAAACCCACACCATTGAGCATTAACTGTAATAGTATATTCCATAACTACCGCCCTGAGTTTGGCATGTGGAAGTGCTCTGTAGATGACAAGGAGGGTGACACTGGTAGTGGTGGTGATACAGCCTGAAACATTGGTGAGGGTCATAGCTGCCACTGCTCTCGTGTAGATTTTTTCCTCTTGTTGTAAAAGCATGTTTCCAATTGCACAAAAAGCCCACAATCCTAGTAATTAATTTTTCCTGCAGTAAAAGATAATCACAAAGATAATGATCCTTTCTGAGCATCTAACTGAATCACTAGTGGTCTTGCAAAATACTGCTTAAGCAACACTATAGCTACCTCCTTGAAATATTCAGAGGCATAGTGGGTTAGCCACAGGTATCAAGTCCAGTCGCACCTCAGGCTGGCAGGTAATTTTTTCTGACATAAAGATGATTTTCAGACAGTACCAAGAATTAGTGGTATTAGACAAAAGTTCTCACCTCTACACTGAGGTTCTAAGTAATTCTTGGCAGGTTTGATGTTTGAGTTCCCAGGTCAGAGGCAGAAACCTCTTAGGTCCAATACAGATAAAACTAATTTGGAGTAGACAACCTTTCTCCTAATGTTTATTTTGTTGTTTTGTGGTGCCAGGAATCAGATTCACAGCCTCATATATTCTGAGTACCTGCTTTAACACTGAGCTGGAGCCCCGGCCCTACTCTTAATGTTTTTTAAGACAGGATTTTAGTGTGCTACACGTACATCCTGCATTTTTATGGTTCTGCCAAATGATTTAAAGTGACACTGACCTGTGAATCACTTGAGTTAGTGTTTTAAGTATCTCTAGAAAATATGCTCTCAAATTCATGGATTCAGACTTTCCTGATTGTGAACATTTAACTAATAAATAAGAGCTGTCTTCCTCCTGTTTGTGATATTATTTGCAACTTGGGTATTGTTCCTTAACAACCAAATAGCTCTGTACTTTGTGCAAAATCAAATCTTTCACATCTTGCTTATTTTTCCCATATTCACCCAAGCTCCTACAGAGCTTACAAGTGTTTGCTGAGTGAAAAAATTAACAATGGCTGAAGTGTAACTTGGTGGCAGACCACTTGCTTAGCATTTACAAGGCTCTGGGTTCCATCCCTACTACAACCAAAACAATAAGAAAATGAGGTTTAAACTTAAAGAAAAGTTACACATATTTTATTTATACTTATTAAGTTCATTGCTCACCCCATCAGTTAATATATGGTGGAGCCCTTTTTAATACAGTTTTGAAGGCAGGCCTGACACTTTCCTATCATATCACATTTTATTTTATACACCGATGCTATGGGAAGTGTGGTTTGACTCACATTCTATATGCAACAACAACCTTGTAATAATGGCCTTGTCCTCAGTTCTCTACTACTTTGCTATACATTCTCTGTAGAATTACTAGCTATTTTGAGTTTAAAGGAATATTTTCTTTGACACAAACCTGCATCATCAATCAAAACAAAAGAAACCGTTTTGGAGACAGGGTCTCACTAAGTTGCTAAATTGCTCAAGCTGGGCTCAGATTTACAATCCTCCCACCTCAAGCTCCCAGAGTGCTGAGATTACAGGCATGCACCACCATGCCTGTCTTCCATCTTCCTGGTGCTAGGATGATGAAGCTCAAGTTTCCAACTGGATCTGGCAGTCAGCATTTCTGGGATAAATTAAATAAGTACACTTGATTGAGGTGTAGCTGGACCATATCACTAGCTTCCCATCATGCTAGGAGATCAAAGCCGCTCACAAATAGAGACTTACTCTATAAAATATTCAAAACAGATGGCATGTTCTTTTTGGGATACTTGAGCTGACTCTTGAAGGAACAGAGGCATTTGCTAGGCAAATATAATTTTAGACTAAGATGTAGCCATTTGCAGAGGTTTAGAAACATAAATGGCATAACAGATTTAATGTACTCTTGGTAGTGTGTGCTTAAGGTATTTAGGTAGACAGTGCCTGTACAGTGCCTAGAGTATAGTAATTATCTGTTCCTGTGTAACACATTACTCCAAAACTTGATAACATAAAAAACCCCAAACATTTATTATCTCAATGGTTTCAGCTGATCATGAACTCAGGAGCAATTTAGATGGACAGCTCTTACTTGGAAACTCTCATGTAGTTGTAGTCCAGAGATCATTTGTGACTGCATTTATCAAAGACCTTGTCTAGGAAAGGAGCATCCGATTCCAAGCTGACTTACTGATAGTTCTTGCTGGCTTTGGCAAAAATAGTTCCTCATTAAGTAAATTTCTCCATAGTGTTGCTGGAATGTCTTTGTGATTTGGTGACCAACTTCACCCAAAATGAATGATCCAAAAGACCAGAGCAAAGAGGAAGCCACACCGCATTGTGTGACCAAGAATTAATATTACCATCACTTCCACCACGTGCTATTCCTTAGAAGCAACTTCTAAGGGCATCTTATATTTTCAAAGGCCAGAGGGGTTTCTGGACCACTTTTTGAACAAAGAAATGCCAGAGAATTTCTGATTGTTTTGTTTTGCAGTGTTAAGGAATTGAACCCAGGGCCTTTGCACACTGTGCTACATCCCAGCCCATTTTATTTTTTTATTTCAAGACACCTTCTCACTGAGTTGCCCACACGAGGGTCTACCACAGGATCCTTCTGCCTTCTGGGATTATGGGCACATACCATCACACCCAGAATTAGATTTATTTTTAAATCACTACTAGGTGCCAGAGAAGAACAGTCTATGAGGCTGCAGTCAGCAGGAGTGGATCCTAAAGACCTTAGCATTAGTGGAATGGGGAACAGCAGTTAAGAGCATCCTGCATTATCTGGAAGAGTGTTGCAGACGGCCAAGTGGGCAGGGTAACGGGAACATGAAAAGTGGGAACATTCATTACCAAAAAGCTTAAGAACTTCCAAGAAATGTTTTAAATAGTTTTCAGTCTGTCTTCATTTAGCAACTAGCACAATATAGAAGCCCAGTTATACTTCAGAAAGTTTACTTCCCCACAAGAACTATTCATTGAAAAACGTGGAACAAAGACTGTATATTTTATCACTGGTCAAGGTGAGAAGCATGAGATTGTGATTTTTTGACAGTAACTTGGCCCCTAACCATCTTCAGCAGGTTAGGTTACTTCTCAGGGCCTCAAATCTTTCATTTAGAAAGTAAATTACCCATATGAGTGTAAAATTTCTTTAATTTCTTACATTGTATACTCACAATGGATCCAGTGAGTGTTTTAAACTTGTTTAACCTTGAGCATGTTTGACCCCATGGAAACATGTAATCCATTCACCAGTATTTAATTCAGGCTCTATCAATGTCAAGGCATTTTCATAGAATATTTCTGGAACTGATAAGTCAGTTCAGTTTATTGATCAATTTTCTATATATGCACTTTAAAATGTCCCAGTTTTACAGTTTTATTAAAGAATCATTTAAATTAGTATCAGTTGTTTTTCATGATTGTATCATAATTTTATGAGTTAATTTTTTTCTGCACATCAGATTTTACTAATTATAACTTTCTGTGTAACTGTCAGTTTTATTTTTATACCTATTGCCAAATCTGAATTTCCATGAAGCCAATATTTTAGTTTGTATTGACATTACTGTTGATACCAGCAATACTTGTTATAAGTACATTTTAAAACTAATAATTATTTCATAACTAATCTATGAGAAAATTGTAAGCATTTTCTCTGTGGTATCACAGTTACCATGTTATATGAGATGGATCTATTGCACAGATTGGCAAAATTCTTTAAAGGTCCAGATGATAAATGTTTTGTGCTTTACAACCCACCATCTTCAGAATACGCAGCTCCTCTGCCCTGGTGTGAAAGCAAGTGTGAACAATAGGTAAGCAGAGGAGTGTGGCTGTGAACTAATAAAATTTTATTCATAGACAATGGTATGAAATTTTATTTTCATACCATTTGCATGTGCCACAAAATATTATTATTATGTTATTCTTTTTATTTTTCTTCCAAGCATTTGAAAATCTAAGAAAAACCATCATTAGTTGATAGTTGACAAGTTGTACAAAAAGAGGCAGCAGTGCTAGATTTGGTCTGTGGACTGTAATTTGCCAGCTTCTGAGCTACGATTTTACCTCTCCACAGTTCCTTTTGTGTTTCTCACCACTTTACTTCCCTTACCTCGCCATCCACAGTCCTTCGGGGGCCAGGCACAAATGGTGAAGTTCACGTGTCTTCAAGCAAGTCAAGTCGAGTTATCGTAAATAACTTGTATTTTACATATACTCAAATCCTCACAAGGATAGACGATATGATTTTCTGCTTTGTTTCATTGTGTTTTACTTTGCAGTACTAAGGGTTAAACCCAGGGCCTTCGTACTGAACTGCATCTCTAGCCATTTGTTGTTGTTGTTGTTGTTTTTTTAACAGGCTTCTTTGATTTACTAAGTCGCCCAGGCTGGGCTTAAACTTACAGGTGGTGAAACTAATGCATGAAAAGAGTAATAGTTATTTAAGATGCTTACTGTATGGCAGGCATATTGATTATTACAACTTATAAGGTGTAATGCTGCTAACGTATGTTGTTCTTGCTCTTTAGACTAGAATACAGAAAACCCTAGAATCTAGCCAATTTATCCCCAAAACTTGTGCTCATCATCACTGCACTACATTGCTTGCTAATTCTGTATTGCTTCGTAGAATACTAAAGGAGACTTCTTTGCAGAACGAGAACTGGGGATCAAATCCAGAGCCTAACACATACCAGAAAGGTACTCAGACCCCTGAGCCACATCCCTAGTCCCCAATTTTTGTTTTTAGGTTTATTTTTCATGTCAGGAATCAAACTCAGGACCTCACAGTTGCCAGGCAGGTGCTGTGCCACTAAGCTACATTTCCGGCCCATGCTTCGTTGAATGTATAAGATTTTGTAGTGTAAAACCTAAGTGACATGGATCTGTCTCTGGTGAGGCTTTTTTCTTTTTTACCACAGTATCTGAAAACGGATACCTAATGAGTAAAATGATGTCACCACCTAACGGCCTGCATGCCTCCAGCTACACTGTTTCAGTGGGTCATATTTCTGGGCACAACCACCACAGCCACACTGGCTTCCTTCCCTGGCACTGAAGAATGGAGACTACTGGATATGCATTAAATACTGGGCTGTAAGGTACTGAGGTGCCATAGCAGCTGTTGCCAGACCAGTGTTCAAATAGATGCAATTCTTCATTAACATCAAAAGATACAGAGCATCACCTGAGTTACCTATAAGCAAAGTAATAAAAACATTTCATAAGAGAAGTAATTAACATTAGAGCAGGTAAGGGCAGGCAGCCAGACAAATAGTTCTGCTTTGCTGAAAGGTACTCGTTGTCATCATTCCAAGAGATGCCAGGATATAGGAGTTCCAGTTCAGAGGGGCCCACCCACAACTAATCAGACTGTATTCCTCGTGTATGCCCATACATACAAACACACACACGTACACACACACACACACACACACACACACACACACACACACACGTGTGTATGTGTGTTTTAAGAAATACGTGTACCTCATACTTTATTCCACTGTACAGAAATACAGGATTACATTAAGTATAACATGTTGATAAAATTAGACTGACAGACTTCGGGTATATCAGCTGTACAGCACTGAACTGAAAAGGTATCGGAGGCACACTCACAATCTTAGAATACCTTGAAATGCTGCATATGTGGGTGTGATATGCAGAGATTCATTACAAGGATTAATGAAAGCAGTGTATCAAACCCACTGGCATGAAATCTTATTGCTTAAATGAACAGTTTGACAGAGGCTTTGCTTCCTGTTGGATGATCAAGAAAGACTTTTTATTTCATATTAGTGGTAACATCTCATATAAGAACATTATAGCTGCTAAAGCCACAATACAACTGAATATAAAGAATCCCTCAGAATGGTGTAGTGCATTTGTTCTTACAGATTGCTTAAAACATGTAGGCACCAAATTCTCCAGTTACTTGCTGTTAAAGTTTTTGATGCCAAAGATACACTCCCTGAGAAGAGAACCAGAGAAAAGCCAGTACTAACAAAACAGATTAATATGGTGGGAATAGATTTCTTTCTACATTCTCTAGATCTTTTTCTCATTTGATTCTAGATTGGGAGTTTCTTTCTTTTTTGTTTTCATTTCATGTCCTATTTCTAAATACATTTAATATATTAGCTACTATGATTAAATAAAAAAGATTGTTAACCTTAATGGTATCACTCTGGTTGACCTAAGAAATTTCCAGCAGATTAATAAAGCACATTTCTGAGTGTGTGTTTAGGTAGGTCATGGGGGCATGACTAGGTGCTATATTTGGTCCTATTCCCCTTCCTCTCTGGTACCATTTCCCTGCTCTGCTTCCCAGCCACCATGAATGCCCTTCCCTGGCATTTCTGCTTAAAGCCAGTATCTGTGAACTGAACCACCTGAAACCAGGAGCCAAAGTAACCCTCTTCATCTTTAAATTGTGACTGTTGAGTATTGTTTCCCAGCAACAAGAAAGCTGATGTATACAGAAGATTGATACTGGGAATGGGCCTTTGGAACTGTTTGCAGGAGGAGTTTGGAAAGGTTTGAAGAGGCAGCCTACAGAAGCTCTAGAATGCTGTAAACAGAACTTAATAGGTGATTCTGGTCAGAACTCAGAAAACCAGAATCATAATAGAAGTGTAGACATCAAGGTGATATCCTGAGACTTTGCAGAAGATTGAGATTAAAGATGGAAAACTATGGGCTGGGGATATAGCTCAATGGAATAAGCGCTTGCCTAGCAAGCGCAGGATCCTGAGTTCGATCCCCAGTACCGCAAAAAAAAAAAAAAAAAAAAGAAAACTAGTTGACCTGCTGGATGAAATTTTAAAACAGCCCAACATTCAGGCTATTAGAGGGATACTGCTGCATGCTTTTACCCAGATTTACAGTGAGAATAGGGGGTAAAAAAGTAAAATAGAATTTGGAAAAACCTTAATTTTATTTTTGTTTTGTTTTTGGTACCAGAAATTGAACTCAGGACCTCACACATGCCAGGCAGGTGCTTGTGACTCTGAGCTATAGTCCCAGCCCAGAAAAACCTAAAGTTTTGTCCACGAGGAACCCCATATAAATTTAGAACCAAGAAAGGAGTGATTAGTACCATTAAGAAACTTCAGTACGGTGGTACCTAGGTTCATGAACTTAATTCCACAATTCTGGTCTCAAATTGAATTGGATGAGAACTAAATCAAATTTAGTAGTTAGGTTCAATGTTGACCTCATGGGGAAAATTAGTTCCTTCTTCCTTCCAGTTCAGTTTGCAGCCAGAATCATAGAATTAAGTTTGCAAACTGAGGTGCCACTGTGCTTTGTACAGGAACAATAAGAAAGATGCCTGAGGGCATCTCAGAAATCAGCAAGAACCCTGCCTGTCACAGGCTCAGGGTGCAGAAGTGTAAGCCCTTCATTTAAGAAGAGAATCACTGAGCCAGGGATGTAGCTCAGCGGCACAGCACCTGCCTGGCAAGCATGAGATTCCTGGTACCCAAAAAAGAGAGAGAATCACTGAGACTCAAGTGATTAAGAAAGGCCTCCTAGGTAGTTGACACCCCAGGATTTATTTAACTATATTCAGCCATCCAAGCAATCACTGCAACCATGGTCCAGAAAGGTCCATCTACTGCTTGAGTGAGCAGCAGGTCTTTGTGTCATACACTTGATCTGGTTTTACCATAATACAGAGTACAAGAGTAGTAGGTTATAAGAAGCTTCCACCTTACAAAGGAAGACCAAGGAAGTCCAACAGAAGCCCCTGAGGGGGGAATACGTGAAACTGTGGGGAAGAAGCCAAATGTACAGTGGAGGCCCCAGCAAGTCAGATATGCCATAAACATGGAACATCTACTGAATAATTTTGCAGGCCATGAGTGGAGTCAGCCCAACAGAGAGGCTATACGGGGTACAACCACCAAGGCCATGGGAGCGAGGTTCCCTGACTCCTTTGGGACTCACCTTTCATCACTTTGTATTCCAAGTGCTGCACCTGGAACTACAGGGTTTCATGTTTGCCCTGGTTGGTTTTGGTCTTGCTTTGGCCCTATTCTTTTATACCCCCATCCCTCCCTTCTGGAATGAGAACATTTTTACCATGTACTATATTGTACCTTGGGATTGTATAACTTAGTTTTTTGTTTGTTTTATTTTTACAGAGATTCATAGCTAAGACTTTACCTTCAGTCTCAGAAGAGATTTGGACCTGGACGTTTTAGCAGTGCTAGGATTATTGAGACTTTTGGGAAGGAATTAATTGTATTTTTGATTTTATGTAAGCTAGTTGTATCATATTAGTCTATATTGGTTTGAGGAGATGTGTTTCACTGTCAGGTTGACAAAGACGGCAGTGACAGCTGATCTTAATTGTGTCAACTTGATTGGCCTTGGAACTACCCAGAGAGCTGGTAGAGCTTAGTTCTCAGTGTGCTAGGTAAGTCGCGGAGACATGGCCTTGAGCACGGTGCCGGGCCTTGTGCCCCCCCTCTCTGCTGCTTTTGAGTCCAGCTTCCACCTGCCCTGAGCTAAGCAGCTTTGCTTTGCCATCTGCCTCAGTCAGGATGTTTCTGCTTGGGAGCCACCCAACCACGGCCTGAATCCCCTGAAATCATGAGCCGGATTAAATCTGTCCTTTAACCTGAATGGATCAGGTGTTGTGCCCCAGTAATAAGAAAGCTAACTAATATACCATCCTCATCCTCAAATTTTCTCACTGAAATTGCTTCAAAATTTGCATATAAATCATTGATATGTGGTCACTTGTTTGAGTACTGCAAAGTGGGGTCAGACTGATAAAACATGAAGATTTTGTGCAAACTCAAAATGTTTCTTTTTCTTTCTTTATCATCAAGTCACTTTATAGGTAAATTACTAGCCAACCTACATTTTGTTAGATCATATAGCTTCACATGCTTCAGTTTGGATGCACCAGAGTTCTGATTTCTTGAACTCTGTGATGGATTCCCTGTCTGTACCCCACTTTTTCATCTGCTGGTGCTGAGCTGTTTCCTCTGAGGATCTGTGAGCTCCATCAAATGCTAGAGTTCGCTTTTCCTGCCTATATTGTCATACTCAAAGAACTGCTCCACTCTGCCACTGCACTTCACAATTGATCTTCCATCGGTTAGTACTTAATGAACTTGTGCACGGAGCAGAGAGAACTAGGATGCAGGGGCTCTTCTTCCAAAGGTGGGCTCTATGTACATGGGGAGGGTACTGGGGCTGGAGATCTGCTGGGTGGTCATGCCCCAGGTTTTGTAACCTTGATTTCCCTGGCTGTTAACTTAAAAATACATAACATCAGTCACGGTTTATAGGATTTCTGTATAAGTAGTGTGCTAACTGATTGTGCTACTGGAGCCCCAGGATTTCTGGATTTACTATGTTAAACCTCTTTTATCACAGCCACTTTATATTCTCAAATAATAAAGCTTTTTTAAGCATCAAAGACTAACAACGTTGAAATTAGGATGTTCATAAAGCAGTTTATACAGAGAGAGGTGGGGGAAGAGGGATTCAGTGACTGCATGAGAGGTTTCTCAAATAAAGGAAGTTAGTAGAGAAAACAGTCTTTTTAATTCTTGTTTTTCTCAATTTTTTTCCACCCAAATCCTGGATTACTACCAAGGTGAAAGGGCTGATGTCTGGAAATTGTTAATCCATGGGATTTGTTCATGGCATATAAAATTTTCAGAAATAATTTGGTTTTTAAGTATGATTTCCTGATTGACTACAGCAGACATAAATCCAAAAAATGACAGCTGTGTCAGGGTAGCCAAGATCCCTTTTAGCTTCTCAGATACATGGGAATTTGCGGGGAGGTGGAAGAGGTAGAAATAAAGATTTTTCATGTGGGCAGGTCAGAAGGAAAGAGAGAAAGTAGGAAGGGGAAAGAAAAAATACTAGTATATAGAAGCAAACCAAAACTGATAGAGTGGAGGTGGGAAGGTATACCCAAGACGTTCCTGAAATTGGCTTCTCTCTTACTTTATTTCAGTTTGTAATAATGAAAGGAGGAAGTTAAGGAAACACTTCTGTCCTCTTGTCCTGGGCTTGATTTCAGTTCTTGTGTGCTCTTTTGTAATGTTTAGAAGCATCACCTCAAACTGTCAAAGATGCAGTTCTTGGGGCCCTCATTTCAGAGAAGACTACACTATGCTTAAGCTGGAAGGAAGCACTGGCTTAGGGCTTTGCTGCTCGGATCTTTCCTTCCATTTTGTTTTCACACTCTCTTGCTAGTACAAATATATCTGTAGGATTCTTAAACACCAAATCACAAATGTTTCTAACCTGTCACAGTTCATTTCCTGGCATTTACAACTTGAGCATTAACAGATCAAATTCCTGTGTATAATTTGCCTTTCTCCAAATACAAAAATACTCATTTCTCATATTATCTATAGGCATGTTAATATTGTCTCCTGGATTCCAGGTGGTAGCTAAGTTTTCTTCCTCTCTCACCTATGTGTATCTTCTAAGGCCAAGTTCTTGTTAAGCGCTGTTAAATGAGGAGCTTTGTTTGCCAGTCTGTGAGCATTCCTGCTGTATGTAGGATACAGCATTCAGTCTATGGGTTTTCCTGCTCAAAAAACATAGACTTCTAGATATCTACATGGTGTTCAGTTATAGATATCTTCTGTGTTCAGTTTTATCCTGGACTTAACATAATTGACTAATAGCAAATTATCCATCTACTCCAACAGTTCTGCATACACACAACCTTAATGTGACCTTGAAATAAATATTACTTAGAGAAGAGTCTTTTTCCAAAGACTGGCCTTTTTGAGCCTTTGACAGATAAAATATCAAATCTCATGGTTTGTAAATAATGGTATTTGTCTTCTCTTCCTTATGATCTTACAGACTATGAGACGAAACCAGTGGATGTGTTCTTTATCAGCTAGGTTGACATTCTTTGTTAGGAGGTTTATTTTTCTTACATGGGCAACTTCACTTGCATATCTGTTCCAACAAATGCAGTTACAAAGTAGAAAAAGAAAGAAAATGGAATATTGCGATTAAGGTTGTTAGTATATTTTTTCCAACAGACAACAAGCCTGTTTTTGTTTCTTAAATCTGTCTGTCCAGTGGACATGTAATAATGCCAAAGAAGACTGTTGTACTTGACTACACAGACAATAATAATGGAGATACTTCAGGCAGGGGACCTCAGACAGGCAGAGTGGAGAGTAAATTATCAGGTTTGGCGTTTGAATGTGTGTGCAGGCATGCAAGGAGGTGAAAGCTACCATTTTTGTCTGTGGCCAACTGCTTACCTCATTTTTAAGTCCACCATCTGTCCTTATGTAGCTTTCCTGCTTAAAAAACATGAAATCTCTTTTCCCTCATTTACTTTTTTCTCCATGCCTGGGTTTTCCCCCTATATCTCATTTATCAATATGGAGTCCTAGAATTTTATTGTACAGCAGAAAAATCATTATATATACATATATGTGTGTGTGTATATATATATATATATATATATATATATATATAAACTTAAAAATTAAAATTTAAGTCACATTAGAGTTAAACCACACTATTGAACAAACAAATTTAACAGGTATCTATAGAGTATTTCATCTGACAACAGAATCCACGTTTTTCTCAGTGGCATCTATTTTTCCAAAATAGACCATATCTTAGGCCATAATATATTCTTAAATACTATTGGATCATAATGGAATGAAACTAGAAATCAAAAGCAAAGAAGCAACAGGAACTATACAAACACATGGAAAGTAATACATTATTGAACAGTCAGTGGATTACAGAAGAAATCAGGGAAGAAATCAAAAATGTTCCTAGAGTCAAGTGACACAGCACTGACCCTTCTTCTGGTATCAAAATTTGTCTCAGTCACTTCTTTGGTGTTGGAACAAAGCATTCAACATTTACAACTTAAAGGAGGAGATGCTTATTTTGACTCTTGATTTTTTAGTGGATCCAGTCCATAGTTAGCTGGCTCCAGAGCCAGAAGTACAAGGAGGAAGGGTCTGTCAGAGGAAAGCTGTTCACGTCATGGTAGCTCAGAAGGGATTAGGCAGGGAAGGCAATACATACGCTTCCAGGTGATGCCCCCAGTGAACTACCTCCTCCAACCAGTCCTCACCTCACCTCCTATGGATTCATCAGGGGGCTTATGCACCAACGAGTATAGTGTCCCCATTATCTAATTTCCTTCCGAGAGCTCCCCGTGTGAGTGAATGATTGGGGGGACATTTTAGTTACAAACCGTAACACTTGGTTAGCTTGTGATAGCTTTGTATCTCATGGGACATTCCTTCCATTTATCCTCTTATCTGCCCCACCTTCATCTGTCCATATACATTACCCTACCTGTTGGTGACTGACCCTATTTTTATGTGTTATGATCTTCCAAGTATTAAAGGAAGTACTCGAGATATTTACAGCCTTAACATCCTCATCAAGCACATAAATAGATAGGTGGAAGTGCGCAACAGACTTTCTTTCCTCTCTAATACACAAACTCCTACCATTCTGTTTGCTGTGTGCATCTCTAAAATTTAACTCCAGCAGCATTTCTTATAATCCACAAGATAGAGTAGATTTTAACTGAATAAAGGCAAAATGCAGACAAATTTTATGTCAAAATGTAACATACATGTTTCTAGTCCAGTTGTTGATGGAACTATAGCCTCCTGAGCCTGGTTGTTACTCTCCACATTCCTGTGACTATTGTAGTCTTTGAGCTCCAGTAAGAATCACCCATTCATCAGTCTGGTTACAACATTCTAAAGCGTCTCTAGACATGATCGCCAAACCTTTCCAGACACCTCCCACAAACCACTTCCAGTGTACAGTTACATCCTCAACTCCACTTCTCCTTTACGAATTTTCTGTATTATTCAACTTTTCCATTGCCAGAACACCATACCCAGCACCCACGAATTAAAGGAAAGGTTTAATTTGGCTGTGGCTTTAGAAAATTCAGTATATGGTTGCCTGACTCCAAGGCAGGAATATAATGGTGGAAGAGTATGGCAGAATAAAGCTTCTTTAGTTTATGGCAGCCAAGAAGTAGAAGTGGGAACAACACCAAAGAGGAAGGAAAGGGTAAGGTACCTAGTACATACCAAATGTCATGCCTCAGGGAATTACCTAGACACACTTAAGTGTGCCTCACCAGTTTCCTGGGTGGCTCCAAAGTCAGTCAAGTTGACACAGTCAAGCTTAATTGTCACAACGAGTAACATTATTTTAGGAGTTCTGTTTATTTTGTCATGAATATTTTTTGGTCTACGGCCATACCACCCTAAACGTGCCTGATCTAGTCATGAGTGTTTTTTGGAAGATAGACTATAAAATCTATTTGATGGAGTCATCTAGATACATATGAAAAATTGTTACAAAGTGCAGATTAAGATGTGGAGTTCTGATTTCTTGCTTCCGGTGATCCCTCGGGTGGAGGTGTGAAGCAATGTGTTACAAGGGCTCTTCATGCTGTTTGAGTTGACTCATGTTCATGCAAGCTTGTCGGTAACCTGGTGAGTAACTTGCAAATCCAACCCCATGAACTCATTCTAGGTAATGACTGCCCTGTCTCCACCATTCAGATTGACCTCTTTGCAATCACTTATCTTCTGTCTGTGGCATGAGGATTTATGAACAACAACCAGGTACACTCACTGAAACTTCAGTCACATACAATCCAGAGCATTTTGTGTTTTTCTCTACCTCCCCACAACATGCTCCAAGAAAGTTACCAATGAGCATTATAATTAAAAGAAGAGGAGAGCGATGAACACAGGGTAGTGCAACAGATGTGGCACTGTCAGGTGGAATCAGGTGGACTGAGTAATCCATCTAGTGGCAACATCCTGGGGCAGTGGTCCCTTGTTAGGGCCTAGAAATTTTAGTGCTTCCTTTTACATGGAAGGATTTAAGCTATAAATTGTGATCCATGAAGTGATCTAAACAAAGCTGGCTGCTTGAAGATTTCACTGCTTCTTAGATATTGGACAAATGCCTATGGAGATCACCTTTGACCATTTCTTTTTTTAATTATTATTTTAAAGAGAAAAAACTAACAACAATAAAGACAAAAACAAAAACAACCCAGAAACAACAAAAACAGTACATGACCTCAAAACAAAATGACAGGATTTAACAGTGGTTGCGACACTACATACTGTTATCTTCAACAAAGTTGCTCAGTCCACCAGATGTAAGAATGCAAGATTGATCAAGCAATCAAAGACAATAACAAGTAGTTAGAAAAAAAAAAAAAACACTGGAAGTGATGCAGAGCTTCACCGTCCAAGATGGTAGGAACTCAGCCATGGTTCTTATATTGCAATTGTTGTCTTCAAATCTGTTGTTCTGATTACCAGATACAAGCATGCAAAATTGGTCAAGAAAAAAGATAATTTTAAACATTAACTGTTCATTTCAATAAACCACAGATATCAGCAATCCACCTATCCCAGCTATTCTTGATATATACATATAAATTTTGCTTTTCATTTTAGAGAGACAAAAAAAATAACAAAAACAAATACATAAACAAAACAGCATAAAAAAATTAAAATGAACATTTCAGTATGACCTTCTAAAATGAAAAACTGTTCTATCCATATTTATGAAGTCTTTGAAGAAAGGGCTTCTCCAAATTTTAAATTTGTGATAAAGGCAATTTTAAAGTAATAAACTTTTGTAGTTCTTTAAAAAAAAAAAATTGGAGTTCTGGAGTTTCTTGGCTTTAACTTCAAGTAAGTTAGCTTTTATTTTTTCATGAAATGTTTAATGTTTATTGACTTACTCCTAAAAGAAAGGCAGCTATGGTATCCACTAGCTAAGCACAAATGCAGTCCAAAGCTGCTGAAACTTTCCAGATTCTCAACACTAACAATAAGGTTGGCTTGGTTTTTGTTTTTGTTTTTGTTTTGTGTGGTTTTGGTGTTGAGAAATGAACCCACGCCCTTGCACATGCTGGGCAAGCAGCTGTGTTTTATAAACTGTCTTAGGTGTAGAGTTGATAGGCATATTTTATCTGGTATATTTCTTGCAGAAAAAAGTATAAAGTAAGGGTTACCCTAAAATTTTTTTTCTCTTTGTTAGGATTAAAGATGAGGAAGTACTATAATACTAAAAACATTTAGAGAATCTGTTAATTAGCTTTCTGCTTGTGCTTCAGTTGAAAACGTTTAAAAAAGTTTGATCCCAGAGGCCATTTAAGCATTAAAAAGTTGTTCAGTATCATAAGTATATAATTAAGACTAAGTAAAACTAGGCCTTAACTCAGGCAAAGAAATTTATATTTCAATTTAAATATTCCCAAATGTAAATTCAAAATTAAAGATAAGTCATTTATACAAATTTTAATTCACCCAATTTAAATATTATATATACTCAACACATGAATTATAATATTTTAAAGTATAGAATAGGACTGTACATTTTCATGTGTGTATTTGGTACTAGGGACTGCATCCAAGGCCTTATGCATGCTAGACAAATACCTACCATTGAGCTGCATCCCAAACCTTTTTTTTTTTTTGAGACAAGGTTTTACATATCTTATTCTTAATATACCCGCAGTTAAAGATTAATGTGGCATAAAACAAAGTCACTCAATAGTCTGAATTACGATTTCTTTAGTTTCATTAACTGTTGTTTTTATACAATATATCTGATCATTGTAACAATAGGGTCTTATTGTATTTTTTAAACAACTCTAAACTTTTACAAAATAGTTGCATTCCAGTGAAAATGTAATACCTAGCTTCAGATTTAAAAAAAAACTTAAAACACTTATCTTTCAACTTCCTGATCCACAATTACAGTATTGACCAAGAATTCAGACATAGTACTCGAGAAGAAGAAACTTTGAGGCAGGATTAATGAACTTTATTCTTTGTCTCCTTTTCTACTTTTCAGTATTAAGCTGTCTGCTGGGACCTCTGGAAGGGAAAAATGCCATTAATGCCGTGCAATGGCTAAACTTAATTGTGCCCACACGAGTAAAGCACACTTCTGGGTGTTTCTGAGTGTGTCATGAAGTGTGCGCATGAGTACTGTGTCTGGCTCCTCACCCCTTTCTGATACTGTTTCCCTGTTTCTTCCCAGCCACCGTGAGCTCAGCAGTTCTGTCCCATTCTGATCTTTCACTATGATGCATCTGCCGTGGGGCCAGCCAGCCATGGACTGAGTCCCCTGAGACTGAGCTCAATCAAACCTGTCTCCTCCAAGGCGTGGGTGTCAGGGGTTGCTCCACAGCGACAGGAAAATGACTACACAGACAGTAATGATTTTGTCAAGTTAATCTGTTAGTTAATTTCTTGGACATTTGTAATGCAGTCTGCATTGAGAGATAACAATGAAATGGTAGCCCAGGAAGGAATCAGAACTACTAACATTTATGTGATGACTCTATGGGCAGTTGGACCTGCCTGTGATGACTTCAACAAATAAAAAGCAGAGCAAACCTGTGTAACTGTCTGAGGGCAGTGAGCTAGCCACGGAAGAGCCATGCTGGCTGTAATAGTCATCTGCCAGGAACACAGTACATCATCAATAGGTATAGCTTTGAAAAGTGGTATCTTTTCAAAGCAACAAAACATTAGTTCCTCAAGAGAAAATATGTACCAAAGTCCCAAATAACATTGAATACCTGTTACTAAATCTAGTCTTTATGGTGAGGATGTGCCATTCCTCTCAGTATAGCTCCTACAATGTGTTGGAACCAGCTAACCTAAACTTAAGTAAGTATCTCATAGAACAGAGCAGAGAAGGCTAGCTAATTGGCTGGTGGGGCAGGAGTTTTGTTCTGCACATTCTATCCTGGTATTTAAAAACCAAATAGTCTGAGAAGGTATGTTCAGATCTCATACATAAATAAATTACAGAAGTAAAATACCGTAGAATCTTCAGCTACTATCATTATCAAGTAATACAGGAGCAACTCCTCAGTCTTCCAGAAACCCTTTAGTCATCTAACCATAAGCAGGAATGAGGTTAAACATCTTCAGACTACTGTCCTCTGTTTCCATATGCTATCAAATGCTGGCCTCTGAAATCTACTTGAGAGTCTAACACATAAACTGATTCTTGTAAGAAGAAACAAAGCTTTCAGGACTTGAAGCAAAAATTTCTTTTCTCTTTTATAACTATTTTCATTATAGATTGGGTAAGTGTAAGATTGGGAAATATTTACATTTTGGTGTCATATTTGGTACAACCAAAGGTTACCCTTATTTATTTTTTAGCTTCTTTTTTTCTCAGTGGTGGGGGGAGATATGAGATCATAGTTCTGAATAGCTATAGAAGCAATTTGGCCTAACCACATTGCTGATGACATTTGGTAGGAGTCCTGCCCAGTATATGGGGTCGTATGTGTATAAAATACATAATTTAAACATCCCACAAGCTACCCTCTCGGCAAGTACTCTTCTTCTCTCTTGAGATTAGGCAGTGGCATTCTGCCTTGTGGAAATCACAATTTCTTTTCTAGGTGGACTGCCTAAATTAGACAGGGTGAGTTAGGGGAGATAAGGGCGTGTCCTACATGACTGACATGGGTTATATATTCTAGAGCGGCCAAAGGAACTTTTTTATGGGCAGATCTGGAAACTATGCTATTGGGCAGTTTTTATATACTTTGCAATAGTAATTGTTGTGTGTGTGTGTTTTGTTTTTAAGCATTTCCTTTTAACAGCAAAAAGGACATTCTGAATTTTGCATAGAATATTTGATCATAGGAAAAAAATCAGTATCACATTAAGTTTTTGTTTGAATTTTGAAATACTTCAGCATGCAGAAATACTGTTGCATTGTTTATTAACTCTGTTAGCACTTTACCATAAAATGCATTAAGCTGGTTTGAAATTCCTTTTTGATTAAGAACAAGAGCCTAAAATAATTCAATACATCCAAAGTTATGATAGTGAGCTAGTAATCATTCTAAATTCTATTTTGACATAAGGAATATGACCTTCCCATTAAGGTCATTTATCGAATTGTTGGTAGTCACACATCTTTATTCTAGTTTTCGATCCAAAATGGGTACTTGCTCATTTCAAATATCTTTCAGTCTTGAAGCACATGTGTGACATTTTGTGATGGCAGCTGCATACACAAACACAAAGGGGGTAAAAATAAATTACACAAACCCATTTTGAAAATCTCCAAGGTGGTTTTCTTATCAGTGTGTCTCTAAATATAGAAAAGACTGTGCTTAAAAAAGAAAAGAAATAGGGATGTTTCACTTAGAGTCATAAGGGGTATGATATAAAAACATGACAAGGTGGTTTTGTCATTGATGTTCAGAGTGTATGTACATTGAAAGGAGGCTGGGTTATAGCTCAGTGGAATAAGCGCCTGCCTGGCAAGCACAAGGTCCTGAGTTCGATCCCCAGGACTGAAAAAAAATAATAAAAAAAATAAAAAGTGCTGGCCTATGCCGAGTGTTGTGGTGCACACCTGTAATCCTAGCACTTGGGAGGTTGAGGTAGGAGGATCGTTGGGAGTTCGAAGCCAGCCTAGGCTACAAACTGAGCTCAAGACCAGCCCGAACTACATAGCGAGACACTGTCTCAAAAAGACAAAGAAAAAAAGAAAAAAAAGAATGTTGCCTTTAAATACTACACTTTGCATTTCTCTTTAAATTTTTAAACTTTGCATAGTGAGTATGCATTGGAGATCAGAAATAAAATACAATTCTTGTGTGAGAGATTGGTGTCTGTGAAAAAATTCCCCCACTCTTTTAAAACCTGCTATATTGAGATACTTCTTCTGCGACTGGCTGTATCATTATTGCCTGTCATAGGTAGGAAATTTCACTGTAGAATTAGTACCACGAGACTGCTGATGAGGAGTCTCAGAGGACCTAGAAGTCTTCCACAGCAGCACTTCAGTGTTTAAGTATCACCCTTAAGTATCACCCTTAAAAGAAGTAGATGGGATTTTTAAAATTTGAAGTTGTAATAATTGATGCAGTTTTTTCTAGTTTGTTTAGCCAGTTCCAGGTTCTATAAGATACCCTGTAATAAGGCAAACTGATCTCTTTAAAGTTTGTTTTCTGTGGGGTACATAAAGTGATCAGTGTCACTGTCAAAAGTGATACTAGGCCTTGTTTCTTCCTACTGAAAGATTATTGAGCTCCTTATTCATCAGGTGAGTCTGAGATGTCCTGCTGAAAAAAATGCCAGCCTGGTGACGTGCAGCAGGTGCAAACCTTATCTCTTGAGCCCTCAAAACACTGAAAATGGCCAGCACCCTGGCAGTGTTGTGCAGCCACCAACAGCTGCTGTGCATCAAGCACACAGTGCTGTGGCTCTTCAGTGTGCTGTGATGTAAGAACCTGGCCCGACTCTTTTCCTAAACACCAGCTGTGACCCACTACTGCGGACCGAGCCAAAGGACTGTCCCAAGAGCTGTCAGGTGCAATTCTGGAGCAGAAATCATTAGATAATTTACTCCAGAGGAAGTCCAAGGAATAGTTATTCATCTAGGGTAAAGGGAACAGAAAGGAAGAAATTTAGAACAGGTGTGTTATTTAAGAAAAACACAGAACTAGTGTAACAACTGAAAGAATTTCAGTGTCTTTGGCTGTGAGTCAGGTACTTGGAGTTATATGAGGATTTATCAGTCACTGTTTTAAAAAATATCAGGTATCTTCTGTGAAATGAGTGAAGAGAGCTAACCAGGATGAGGCAGATTTAGTAATTAATTCTATCATCACATTTCTTGGCCAAGACAAACAAGCACCTTCTCCAGAGCCAGAATTTTTCTTCTTTTCCAAGTGAAAGAACACACAAAGTGTATGTAGTACAGCCTTTAAGATGAGGAGTTTTCACTAGCAGTTTTTCATGACTTATTCATAAAAAAGTGAAAAGAGAAACTGTGAGGTAACAAGTCATTCTGTATCAGAAATAGCATCTTTCTAAAAACAAACTGGTCCTGTGCTCAGTCCCCTGCTGCAGTACACAATACCTGGTCTGCTGTCCATACACTGAGCCAGCATGCCCTCCATGTCTCCCAGAGTGGCAGCTAGGTGTGACAGTATAAATGTGCAACATAATGTGAGCTGCTCTCTTTATAATACTAAAAGCCTGGGTAGTGATTAGAGAAGCTTGTCTTTGCTCACTTTTCTTTGGGTCAGGAGGCATAAAGAATATGTGAATGTCTCATTTCAGATTGACCTTGACTTTCCCTATTTTTTTCACCTCAGATCATCCAGCCCCTCTTAGAACTTGACCAAAATAGAAGCAAATTAAAGTTGTATATTGGACACCTGACAGCCCTCTGCCATGACCGAGACCCCCTCATCCTTCGTGGACTCACTCCACCAGCTTCCTACAACTTGGATGATGACCAGGCAGCTTGGGAGAATGAGCTGCAGAAGATGACCCAGGAGCAGGTCAGCCTCTCACTTGAGCTTTGACAAGAACCTACCAAGGACAACTGCTGTTTGGGTTCATACATAGGAGCTTTGTCTGGGAGTACAGTGTTCAGATTCAAGATTCTTTTCAGGGAAGAGGGTGTTCCAGATACCATTTTCAATTGATTTATACTTTAATTTTTTTTTCAGTGCTGGAGATTGAACATAGCTTGCACATGCTAAGCAGGCTCTCTACCACCTGTATACCCCCCTACATTTATTTTTAGACTAATGAAAAAGATATTTACCATATACAGTTGAGTTACCTCTAAATATATATAAAATTGGGCCAGGGGTATAGCTCAGCAGCACAAGTGCCTGCCTGGCAAACATAAGGTCCTGAGTTTGATTTCCTGTACCAAAGAAAAAAAAGAAATACGTATAAAATCGTTAAGTGGAGCTATTATGTACATTACCTCACATACTTTTTTGTGATGAGAACACTGAAAATCTCTCTTAACAATTTTCATGAATATAACATTGTTATTAACAATAGCCTGTTGTATAATAGATCTCTTGAATATATTCCTCCTATTTTATGGAAATTTTGAAGGCAGTGTTACTTCGTTCCTCACTCATGGTGGGGACAGAAAGACTCTTCGTGCCCGGGTCCGGCCTCTGTCAGCGTCCCTGACAGGCAGCATCTTTGCTCTGCAGTGCAGGTTCAGACTGCAGGGTGATGTTCTGCCCCTTTCCCACTAGCAGGAGACTTCTAGTTTGTTTGTGTGTTTGCCTGTTTGTTTTTGAGACTTCTACTTTGAATCAGTCCATAATGTGGGGGCCTAGTGGACTTTCTGTGGACAGTTTGCTTTTGCCTCATGTCAATACACGAAGTGGAGTACATTTTCTGTGCCTTCTTTTGTAGCACTAGTCTTCGTCTAGGAACAGGGGCAGTAAAGGTTTTCTTCCCTTCCCCCAGCTACACACAGCTTTTCCTGCCAAAGCAAGGGTAGTCTCTGGGCTCTGAAAGCTTTCCTGCCTTGCCGTGACACATGCTTTTTGTGGTGAGTCAGAGAAGAGGCCAGTGTATAGATGAGTCCTGTCCATATCTTCTCTAGCATCTGGTCCTGCGAGAGTTCATACAAGACTGAAGCTAGGAGAGGTGGCTGCAGTGCTCCTCTTAGGACAGGACCTTTACTTGCACACAGAGGAGCTTGCTCAGGCTTCCTGCTCTGCACCCAGCTTTTCCAGCAAAGTCTCAGCAGAGACCACTTGAAGAGCTGGAGAGTGGATTTGGACTCCTTCATGCTGGGTGCTCCAGGGCATTCTGCATGAGACTTTTAAGGGGATGGGGGCGGTACATTGAGATAGAAACCAATTCAGCATTAGCATCATCTAACATACACACACCTGACTACAAAATCCATGAAAATTTCAGCTAAAACTTTTACAAAGAGCTTTTCCCTTGAATAAAAATGCAGTCCGTTTTTTGGGTTTTAAAAGTTCAGACATAGTTATTTCATGAGCTCAAAGACTTTAGTCCTAGTATGTTCGGGAGGGGCAAATACAGTGTTAGTATTAATATTTTACGTTTTTTAAAAAGCTGTATTAATCCCAGCACTTGGCAGGAGGATCGTTGTGAATTCAAGACCAGCCTGGGCTATGAAGTAAGCTCAAGGCCAGCCTGAACTGCACAGCGAGACCCTGTCTCAAAAAGACAAAAATAAGATAACTACAGCAGGTGAAAAAAATAAAAATAAAAATAAATAAATAAAAGCTGCACTGAGCATATGCTGCACATCAATTCTTTAGACCTAGAGAGATGCAGAACTATATTTATGTAGGTAATCCTTCCTATAGCTGCTTCTATTCAACTTTACCATGAGGTGAGGAAGCATTTACAAGGCTCCCAAGCTATTTTATTCATGCACTGCTGTGCTGTACAGCACTATTTCCCTGCAACAATAAACTAACTTTAAAACTTACCGCCAGTACAACAGGTTGTATAGTCATAAAGTTAATGTGGGAACTAACTTGGAGCATAATATTTTTGTTAGGTCAGAATATTCTATTTTGAAAGATTTTTATGTATTGTGATTTTTGTGCACATTGGCAAATGAATCAGTCTAAGTAAATTTGATTTTGGCTAGCCATAGTTAATCATATATACTTTAAATATTTTAGTTTGCAGATGGTTTCCTATCTCTAAATTCTACCCAGTATATATTGTTTAAAGAATGCATTTGGAGCACTTTACTTCTAACCTCAGTTTTCTCAAAGTCCAACAGCTAAATAAACTTGGACCAGGTCAGAGTTAACAGACTTTACAGTATAGCCCAGAAAAGGTTTGTTTTTAAATATCTTGCGTGTGTGAAAGAATAGCCATTATTTTATTTCTTTGAGATAATTTTTTGTCTAGTTCACATTATTTCTTTCAAGTCATAAAATTAAGTGGAAACTCAGACTGTAGCTCTGTGGTAGAATGTATAATTAGCATACTTGAGGTCCCAGGTTCAATCGTTAGCAACAAAACATGTTATATTACAACTTATTATATTAGTTTCATTTTAAAGCTAAGGGGCAACATGTTTCAAAACGATAGAATAAGGAAGCAGAAGCCAGTGTGGCAGCTCTACTCAGGAGGCCGAGTCTGGAAAATTGTAAGTTCAGTGCCAGCCTGGGCAACTTAGTGCAACCCTGTCTCAAAGTGAAATTTTTAAAAGGATAGGGGATGGAGGTCAGTAGAAGAGTGCCTGCCTAGTGTGTGCAGGCCCGGGGTTCAGTCCCCAGGCTCTGCCTCTGCCTCTGCCTCTGCATCTGCATCTTCTCCCCCCTGGCCTGCCCCATATATTCACACATACAAGGAATAAGAAAACAGAAATTCCATTCTGAATAGTAACAGCTATCATAGCTGAACAAAGTGGTTTTGTTCAGAGAGGGTGGGATCCCTCAGAACCTCCTAAAAGAGTTCTCTTCTACATTCCTGTCCCCATAACTTAGATAATCAAGAGAAAACAAGGATAGAAAAATACATACATACATACAGTGAAGCCAGGAGTGTAGAGGGAAATTTGATTTATTATGCAGTTAAGTATGTCAAAAGATAAAATAAGGAGTAGTTCCACAAACCATGATTATTTATAGTCCTAGAATCTTAAAGAAATATGATTTAATTCTAGATATTAGCCAAAAGGTGCATATATTGCTACAACTACTCTCTTCAGCAAGCTCAGAGAGATAAAGCACCAAACTTCAGAGAACAAACTGATAAACTGGACTTCAACAAAACTTAAAGTTTCTGTTATTCAAACACTAGAAACATTCAGTTTTTATTATTAAAAAGCTATTTTTAGAATCAATAACAAGAGAAAAAATTACTTTTAAATTGGTCAGGATTTGAACAGAGTCTTCAATAAAGAAGATATATAAACATGAAAATAATACACAAATGAAAACCACAATTAGAACTACAGTGTCACTAAAATGGCTAAATATGGAGCAACTAAAGCCTGATATATTGTTAAAAGTATAAATGATCTAATATTTTGGAAAACTATTGGCAATTTATTATTAAGTTAGATGTACATGTATCTTACAACCTAACATTTTGGTATTTGCTCAAGTGAAATAAAAACATACATCCACAAAAAGACATGTAACATACAGGACTGTCATAACAGCTTTATTTATAAAAGCCCCAAACTAGAAACAACCCAAATGTCCACTAACAGAAGAGACTTTTAAACACTATATATCATATAATAGAATACTACTGAGCAATAAAAAGAATGAACTTGTAGCACAGCAGTGGTAGGAATGAATCTCTAATACAATCTGTTAAACAAAAGAAGCTAGATGCAAAAAATATATAGTTTATGATTCTGTTTACTGTATGTGACATTTATTAACAAGATAAAATTAGAGTAGTGATTGCCTCTAACGATCGAAGGGGATACAAGAGAAATTTCTGGGGCTGATATACACATATTCTCTACTATGACCAGAGAAATGGTCATGTCAAAATTTATCAGATTCTACACTTAAAGATCTGTATATTTTGCTGTTTGCCCATTATTCATTTTTTAAAACCATACCCCAGGGCCAGAAATTTAGCTCAGTGGTACAGCACCTGCCTGGCAAGTTTGAGATCCTGAGTTTGATTCTCCCTACCCCAATAATAAATAAATAGAGAGAAAGAAATAAATCCACACCCCACCTCTGCTTGCTTTTTGAACTGTTAAAGCAGTTAAATTTATAGATTCTACTAAAAAGATAAAAATTGAATGTTTCCGTAAAGTACAGTTTGTTTTGCTTTGTTTTTCTCTTTGTTTTTCTCTTTGTTTTCCCAGCCTTTCATCTGGGAACTAGCAACACTGGAGTGGACTTTGGTGTCAGCCAGCCACTCTGCAGGTCAGAGAGCTTCAGATTCCAAGGCCTTTCCCAGCATTTAGCCCCATTTTTAATTTTCAGGAAGTATTGTTCTAAAACTTGGCTCAGACTTTGTCCTCTCCTTGGATTCCTTTTTCACTTGTTTTCTTCGTATTTTGATTGGTTGCTCTTTGGCTTGCACCCCTCTCTTTTGAAAGTGGTGGATTAGAGTTTGCTGGTGCTGGGGCAGTACAGGGCATTGGAACCTGGCAGTCAATTCCTTCATTCAGGCAGTGTATCCATCGTTGGTCACAAACATGACATTCCATTCTCCCCTTTTAAATGCCCTCACCCCTATGACTGTTTCCACCTGAGTGAGCCAGGTGAACACAAGAGCTGGTGAGGGCAGAACACACAGGGTAGAAGTGAAGAAAAGGAAAGGCTCCCAGCCTGGATATTTTTGATCTGGTTTTCTTCTTTTTATGATGTTTGAACTTGTTTCCTCAGGTCAAATACTAAATTCTTACCAAAAACTAAGAGCAACAGCATATGAGAGGCTGCAGAAGGCAAGACCAGACCTCTACAGAAAGAATAGCAGAGCTGTAAAGATAAATGTGTCTGCATCAAGACCAGGCATGAAAATACGCTATGGAATAAACTCACTTCTCTTCTCTGTGCTCACAGTGCAGTACTTTCTTCCTCTGACAGCTGACATTAACTTTTTTATGCAAAGACCGAGGTATCTTGCCAATTGGATCCTGCCAGTTGGATGTTGAAATCTCTGGCAAAGAAATGCTTGCTTTAAAAATTAAATAAACAGAAAGGAGGAAGAATATGAAAAAGAGCTTAGCAGACTCAGCACAGGAGGGGCTCTGAGTTGCTTCTGATAACATCCCTAACACCAGGTTGAGAACAGGAAGAGGAAATAGGGATTTGACTACAGAAGAGAGAAGAAACTTCTACCTAGGTAAAATTACACAAACCCTAAGTATTACTTATAGTGTATCCCCAAAATCAGAACAGCCCATGGAGGTACTTACACATAAAACTATAGACTGTGTGCTAAATGTAGACTAATCTTGTTTGGAGAGAAAGTATATATGAATGAATGAATGGGTAAATGGATGGGGGGATCTGTGTGAACCAGAACTTTTGATAAAAGATTCTTCTAGCCAGGTATAGTGATGCCTGCTCATTTTCCCAGCTATTTGGGAGGCTGAGGCAGGAGGATCACTTAAGCCCAGAAATTTGGATCCAGTCTGAGCAATGCATTGAGACTCCCATCTCATAAATAAGTAAACCTTCCAATCATTTCTTCCCTTGTCTTGAAGCAGGGAAATTCTGTTTTTTCTGCCTTGTGTATCATGTGTTTTCCTCCACTTCTTGACTAGGGCAGCTCTTGATCCTTGTTACTGCTCCTCCTAAACTCACCAGAACTAAGTAAAATTGAACATAAAAATATTTATTCTGAATTCAAGTCTTATGTGCCTTCAGCTTTACACCAAAGAATGTTAAAACCTTTTTAAATTTAGTTTTTATTAGGTTGGCCTTCCTTGCACCAGATATTTTAGAGTTCTAAAACACAATACAGAATATTTTGTTAATGGCAAAGCTCTGTATTTAGTAAGCTCTCGATGGTTTTATGGCAGCCCTAATCTGCATTGTTTCCCCTTCATGTTCAGTGTCTCCCCAGGGGAGGAGGTGAGCGCTCCTGAATCTCCAGAGCTCCTTTAGGGCAACCCTTTGCCATCTTGGAATTTCATTGGGTCCTGACAATGACCACATTCCTTCACATTAAACACAAATCTCTTATCTCCAATGTCATCTCCTAGAGATAAGGTTTCCCCAACTAAGCAGAGAAGAAAACGAATCTTGATGAATACTGAATAGACCCATGTGGGCACTGCAATCCTAAAGCCAACGGACCTTAGAAACTGGGAATGACAGTTTTCCATTCCAGTCCCAGCAGAGCATTTGAAATAAATTATCCTTAGTTTTCTTCCAGACTTTAAAATTCTTTACAAAAGGTTTGGTGGTACCAATTACATTAGGACAATCTAGAAATAGAAAAAGCTTAAGTAACTAACTGCAGTGTGTGCCAAGGCTGTCTGCCCCAGCAAGTATGCATGTTAGATCTGAAGTTCTTTGGTAATAGCAGCTACATGCAATAGTGATTCTCTAGGGAAACCTATGCACGTGTTAAAACAGAAAGAGTATGGGCTCACAACCCCTCAGTCAGTAGGGCCTACCTTCCTAGGAGTCCTCAAGGGCAGACCCTGAGATATAAGCAGTCTCCCATTGTCTGTACTGACATGCAGAAGAATATTGCTGCCTCTGTCCCCTTGACTGCCCCATGCCCCTTAATGTCAAAGCCCTGCTTTTTCCAAAGAGCCTTAATCAGTTTCTCGTTGCTAGGACAAAATACCCAATGCCCACAACTTAAAGAACAGGTTTATTTGACCGCATGGTTTGCAAAGGTTTTAGCCCATACTAGGAGGGCTCCAGGGCAGTAAGAGCATGATGGAAGGGCCTGGCGGAGGAAACCTGCTCCATCATCATGACAGCCAAGAAGCAGAGAGAGAAGGGACGAGAGAGGGAGGAAGATACACTCCTCCAAGTTATGCCTCCAGTGATCCACCCCTTTTGAACATGCCCACCTCCTAATAGAGCATGAGGCTTTCGGAGGATGTCTTAGACCTAACCTGTGGCAGTGGCCGTGGCCTCCCTTCCTATAATAGCTGCTGATGCGAGGAATGCCAGCACTTGCATTACCCGCCCTCCAACACAGGCAGTAGGGAGGCATTCTAGCTGGGGAGTCCTGTGCGCCCCCATTGTCTTGGTTACTTTTCTCTCGTTGCTGAGACAAAATACCCAACACCCAAAATGAAGGAAGGAAAGGTTTATTTAGCGTACAGTTTCAGTCCTTACTTGGCTGGTTCTGAGGCAGAGTGGCACATGGCAGAGGGCAAACATTCATGGCAGCAAACAACCAGCAAAAGAGAGGAATGGCTGCAGGCAGCCTCTTTCTCTTCCTTTACATTGTAAACAGGCGACCCCACCCAGGGGGCGTGTAGCTCTCACACAATCTCCAGGCCCTCCTCTTCCACAGGCTCAGGGTGTATACAAAGTAAGCACCCTGGCTTCCTCCTGAGTCACTCAGCTAAACCTCTACACTCCCCAACTTGACACAATGTATCAACCCTAACACCCGTATAATAAAAACATCGCACTGCCATAGGCCACTGCCATAGAAGTGAGGTTTCCCCCCAACCACCTTCCAGTGCAAGTGAAAGGTGAGTCCAGGCTACATTCACTTTTCACCAGAACAAGTGAGGAAATCCTTCTGATGTCTCAGGTGAGAGCTCAGTATTTAAACTGTTACAATGGTGCTTAGGTTCTGTGGCATTATATACAAATGATATTCTATTCATTGGCTTGGGCTGCCATTTAAAAATACAACAGACCGAGTGGTTTAAACAATGAAACTTTGTTTTTTCATTGTTCTGGAGACCAGAAGTTCAGGATAAGGAGCCAGAGGGTTGGTTACTTCTTAGCAACCCCCTGGCTTTCCAATGGCTGCCTCCTCGTTACACCCTTGCATGGTATATCCTCTGTGCCTGTGCATCCTTGGTGTCTACATGTGTCCAGAGTTTCTCTCCTTACCAGACACAAGTCAGACTGGATTAGGGCGTACCATAAAGGCCTCATTTTGACTTAATCCTCTTTTAAAGGCACATCCTGAACTTCTGGATGTTAAGGCTTTACTAATTTTGGAGGACCCATTTCAACCCATAACGAACATTATGGGTAAAACAGGTTCTTGGGGACTATTTCAGAATGTCACTACTACTTAGATCATTGTTTCAGGGTTTTAAACAAGTGACTTGCAAACAAACTCTGCAAACTGCATTCCAAATAAGTAAATGTGAGGCTGTGCCTGTGCAAAGGTAGGCAGTACTGCAAAATCCATCTTATCTGTGAATTATACAATACTCCCTTGGGTGAGATGCAGAGCTTTCTGGTAATTTCCATCCAGCAGGGTCTGTGAAAAGTACTTAGTAACTGAACCTTTCTGAAACAGCTGTCATAGACATAAAGCTATAAAATATGGAACAAACATTTGTTTAATGAATGAAATCTGGAAATAAGATTATGTTATTCTTCACTGTATACATGCTATCTTAACTGCCCTGACTGCCTCTTTTGACACAAAAGACCCCCTAGGCACAAAAACTGCTCAAACTAGCATATGCTCACTGGGTGAATGGGAGCCTCGAATTTTAACGCTAAAGATAACAGATTTATTAGAAATTGCAGTGATATTTAGTATCCCTGAATATCAAGTGGTTTTGTTTTATTTTGTTTTGTTTTTGTCTTGAGACAGAGTTTCACTCTGCAGTTCAGGCTGGGCTTGAACTCACTTTGTAGCCCATGTTGGCCTTGAAATCACAGTGATCCTCCTAACTCAGCTTCCTGAGTACTGAGGTTACAGGCATGTACCACCATGCCCAGCTGAGTATCAGGTTTTGACTAATGGGATTTTTCATGGGGTTCTTGTTAGAGGTAGATGGCAGTTTTAATACTATCCATCTTACTCTTGTCTAATGGAAATCCTAAGCCAAACTAACATTTTATTGCTGGCTTGACAGAAAAAGCATGATGTGGTAGCAGTTTCAAGTAAGTTTGGGTATTTAATAAACCTCCTGCCTGACTTTTTCTCCCACCTGCATGCCTGAAATTTCACTGGTTCATTTAATCCTTTGAATCAGGCATCTCTCCAAAATAATTGCCTTTTTCAATAAAATACCTTAGGAAGGGTAGCACATTCCATCATCTCAGCATGCCTAGAGTATGCAGGATTATGAGAACAGCAAGTGAGTAGGAAGAGTTCGAGAAAGGACAACAGTGCTGGATTAATCTCTTCATTGTAGCCCAGGTTACAGTTAGTCTTAGGATTCTCTTACTTAGGCAGCTTGTCACAGCTGGCGTGTGGGAAATCATTCAACCTTTGGCAAGGCTTTAGCAAAACTAAAAAATCAGTAGACATTTCTTCCTGTAAGCGCACCACAGATGGATGTCAGGATACAACTAGCAGGAAGGAAGACCAGAAATCATGAAAGGACAAAGTTCTGAATTTTCTCTGCCCCCAAATGATGAGCTATAGGGTAGGTATAATGGGAAACCTTCATGAGAGCTGAAAATTTCTGAGCTGAAATAGTCTCCCAGCTCTCAGTTGGAGATCACTGTTAACTCTTTATTTCATGAGGCAAACCAGGGATGAGCTGCATTTAGTCATATACTATAAAGTACGGAAAGAATTTAGACGTCAGCTCCTCTTTTCTTCGTACATAAGAGGAAGCCACGACCAGAGAAGTGAATGACTTGTCTGAGATGATGAAATTAAATGAGAGGGTGAGGAGTAGATACTGGCTTCCACTTAAGACCTTTTCCTACCACTTTCTCTTGCACCCTGGGAAGGAGACCCCCTACCTGTCAGAGAATGCTCCCTTAGCTACTGCGCCCTCCTTCAGTAAAGTGAAACCTCTCACAGAATGCTGCCAGGACACTTGCCCTTCAGCTCAGACCAAGAGCAACAGCAGAAAGCAGCAGTTCGGTGCATTTCTGAGCCAGGTACCACGTGTGAACCAAGTCCTGTGAGTTTCTTCGTGGAGAAATGTGAATAGTGGATAGTAAAAAGTGTTAGGGTGCTTTAGCCTCCCGCAGGACAGTAGCTTCACCAGCACCTCAGGTGCTCCCCGTATGGCCAGTTGAAGCCCAGGGTTAAGTACTATCTAGTGTACCACTGTGGGTATCAGGAATAATCAGATGGAGCCACATGCAAGAGTAACTGGGGCTAGTGTTTGTTTCTTTTTTCTTTTTTTCTTTTCCAATCAGATTTTATCGGTACATTTTAGATACACATAATGATCACATTCATCATAGAGAATTCATACCTGTATGTGATATAACCTCTTTTTTTTTCCTCCATTCACCTACCCTCCCCTCAGCCCCTAAGATTGTCTGTTTCAGTTGGCCTCCCCAGGTTGTGCGCAGAGAGCTGGCTTCAGTCCTCCCTAGTCTCTCCTTGCTCTTGTCGAGCTCGTCTTCCTCCCTTTCTTTCCGCTGAGGATTGAGCCCATCTCCCTCTGAAGCTACCTGCGTGGGAAGAGAAGCCAAGAGGAAAGATCCAGTCATTGCCCTCCTCCTGGCAAGACCATACTTTGGCATGAGCTTTGCCTTCTCTTACTTGCCTGCTCCCTCCAGTGGAACAAAACCACATGGCGCCATTTGGGACCTGGAATGCTGTGGCTTTGCCACACTTTCTAGGAGAACAGCGCTCACAAGGGTGGTGAACCTTAGACGTTTGTTGAGCCAAATAAGAAATATCCCTGTGGTCTCTCAGTCTCATCCTCCCTCACCGAAGTAAACACAGGCTGCAGGAGTCTCTGAGGTTTAGGGGTTTCTGGCAATATTTTCCTTTCAACTTCAACCTTCCCTAAGAGCTTTCACATCACACCTTATACTTTCTTCCCTTGACCAACCCAAAAGTAGTACCATGCAACTCCAGACCCGCTCCTCTATCCCATCCTCCTTGCCAGTCAAATCAGACACATCTTGCCATATCATCGTGTAGCACCCACCTCTTCCCACTGTACATGGTCATCCTTGTGTGTCGTTCATACCCCGACCAGCCCACTTGACCCCAGAACTTTGGTTAGTGTCGGATCCCTCTCATGCTCCTTCTGAGTTACTGGGATAGGAATGAGCATCCCACTAAAAGAACATTTTGTCATCTCACCAGGGAGTCAGGAGACATTAGCCAGACAATGTATCACATTCATACTTAAATAAAAAGAAAATCCATCAAGATCCATATCTCTGCAGAAGCCTAAGAAGTCTCTCTCTGTTACCATGGCCCTGCAGTCAATTACCCTGTGCTGAAAACAGCAGAGAGCAGTCCTGAACAGAGAGGGTGCATTGAGCACATGCCACAGTGGCTGGATGTCTTGGTTACCTTTCTCTTGTGACCAAGACAAAGTACCTGACTCCCAAAATTAAAGAAGGAAAGGTTTATTTAGCTTACAGTTTGTGCAGGTTTCAGTCCATAATCAGCTGGTTCCAAGGCAGGGTGGCATAGCACAGGGGCAACAATTCAAGGTAGCAGAAGACAGCAAGACAGAAATGGAGGGCCAGAGAGCAAGCCTCTTTCCTTCCCTTATATGGTATGCAGGCTACCCGCCTCAGGGCAGGTGTAGCACTCAGGCCCATAATCCCAGCACTGGACCAAGAATCAATGGAAAACTCTAGAAGCCCAGCCCATGACTGCATGAGGGTTTGGGAGGACATCTAGACACAAACCATAACCCTGGGGAACTTCTTTCTCTCTTCCTTACTTGGCCAGAGACATTGACTGGACACAAACTTGGCCTTGTGCTCACTTAGCACTTAAGTCTTAGCTACAACAAAGCCTTGTTCTTAACACCCTGACAGTTTCAGCACTGCGTTTCTTATTCATTGTTTGGGTTTTAGGGCTTTATTTTGTTTTGTTTTGTTTTTTCATTCTTCTCTTTTTGACATTTTTCCTTTTTGAGAGCCAAGCCAAATACATAGGCCTAGCCAGCTAACCTGGCTGAGTCTGTGCTTCCCAAAACTCTGCTGCCACTCTGATGGATCCTTTTGGCAAGGAAAGGAATTTTTCTCCATTTTGATAATGACAGACTTTTAATTTAAATGTCTCTGTTCACTTCAGTTAACAGATTTGAGAGAGATAATGTGAAATATTACCAAAGTGACTTAGACAATGTATCAAACTCTGTCCAGCTGGGAAAACTGTTTAGAACATGCCACACTTTCTCAGGCAAGTCTCTGGTTTGGAAGTATCTTCTAAGGACCAGCCCATGCATCCGTTGCCTCAAGACTGTACCATTTCTGTACATTCTACCAGAGAGGTACCTGGCTGATTTGCATACAGTGCTGCGTCATGGTCACATCAGTGTCCTTTGGTGTTGCAGGGACATTCTGCATAGGAGATGACGGCCTGTTCTCTTGTCTCTTGAATTCAGTAAGGGGCAAATCAGATCAATCTGAATTTCCTATTGAGTTTTGTGAAGTTTTTTCCTATTTTATAGCCATAGTTTCTCACCATGCTTCTCCTCTATCTACCCCTTTTCCCCACATGCTCAGAGAAGGATAACACTTTTTGAGAAAAGGGGATAATCTAGGAAGTTATTATAGCCACAGTATCACTTAGGAAATTTCAGATTATCTCAGCTGGGGACAAATGTTTCACAGAGGAAACCAGCCAGCATTGGTACTTGCTTGATGCACAGACCCAAAAAGAACTAAATGTTCTTTTAATGAGCCTTTTCAGATCAAGGTTAGTCATGGGAGAGCAATAACTTATTTTTTTACTTTTAGTTTTTAAATAAGGTCTCACTATATAGTTCAGGCTGGCCTCTAACTCATGGTGATGCTCTTGCCTCAGTCTTCCAAGTGCTGGGATTACAGACGTGTACCATGACATCCAGCATCTGTCTTACTTTTGACCTAAGTAACAATAGCCTTTCCTTCTTATAAAACAAATCCAGACATTGCCTGGCAAAGAAGTTCATCACAAGAGAGTGGGTAGGGGGAGGCCACACAGCAACCTCACCATCATCACCACTGTGGCAGCTGGTGTAGGGCTTAGGGAGAGACATTAAATTATATGTCTTATCCAACAGATATTATGGCACATTTGTACAAGGCCCTAGATGCAGTCCTCAGCACTGCAAAACAAAAAGTAGACCTTACGGAAAGCTGTATTTCAATTTTATTCCATTTTAAAATTCAAAATAGGAAGTTCTTTTATGTCCCCATATACCCTAAACAGCCTGCTGATTGAGGCTATGGTATATAGGCCAGACCTGGCCAGAATAAAGAACCATTCCTCCTTGATCCATCACCTCCAGAGCTCCAGTCTTGTGCCAGTTTTATAGCTGACCTCAGGGCTTACACATTCTGAGACACAGCTGTTAATACCTGAACTCAGATTCTTTTCTGCTTAAACAAAAGTAGGCATTTCTTCATAATTTCCTGTCCTCTACCACACCATCTGCAGAAAAAACTTCATCTAAGGCCCTGCCAGCCACAACAGAATTTATCCAGTGACCTGTCTTGTAACTATCCTTTTTTCATATCCCTCAGTACATCCTCTCCTTGACCTCATCCTTTGTGGCTGTGCATGGCAAGTTGTTTACCTTGAAATGAGGCCAAGTCTAGCAACACTTAGCTACTTTAAGCTTGTTTTTTTTTTTTTTTTTTTGAGACAGGATTGGTCTTGAACTCACTATGCAGCCTAAGCTGGCCTCAAATTCAGAGTCATCCTCCTGCCTCAGCCTTCTGAGTACTGGGATTACAGACATAAGTATTTCATATTTCGTTGCTTTCTAGAAGCTCTGTGTAATGTTTTTATTTAGCTGTGGAGAGGTGTGGTACCTGTTTTGAAATCATGACTTGTGCCAAGCGATAGATGTTCTGGGACAATTTCCAGCTCATTGTTCAGTGATGCTTCTGTTCCTCCATCCAGCCCAGTTATGGTCCTTATTGTTGCCGGTACTGGTAGCTCTGTTACCCACTGCTGAAAGCAGGAAGGAGCTGGGTGATTTAGCTTGTAAGTGGCCCTTCCAAACAATGCCTTTGCATGGTGGGAAGCTGTAGGCTCACGTCTCTGAACCTTAGTTTTCCTTCTGAGATTCCTGTGTCTGCACCAAGCAGTGCTGGAAGTGGTGGCATTCCTTCTTCCCTCTACTGCACACTCTTCCAATATGTGTTGCTCTGATAGAGTTGCTGTTGCATTTGTGATTCTTGGCTCAGGTCCCTGCTACATTACTACTCTGAGCTCAAGAAGGGTTGGAATAGCTACTGAGAACAAAACATATTATAATAGCATTCAACAGACAAAAGCAAGAAAATTCCTGCCAGAGGCCACCTTCATGTCTAGCACTTGTCCCATTTTCCACCTTTGGAGAACAGTAAGCAGAGTAGGGTACCGTATACTCTATAGTGTATGCACCCTGCTCCCTACCGAAGAGCTGTATTCTCAGAGGATTTTTCATTTGCTTTTTTTTTTTTTAATTTGGTAGTTGGTTGGTTTTGTGGCAATGAAGATCAAACCTAGGGCCCCACACATGACCTGCTGGACCAGTAGCTGTCCTTAAGCTACATCCCCAACCCATCAGACAGTTTAGATATAGAGGTGTTTGAAATGTAATCTCAAAAAGCTCTTCAGGGGCTGTGGGTATTGCTTGATGGTAAAAGGTGTGCTTAGCACATACAAGGCCCTGGGTTTGATCTTTAGAAACGTATAGAAAGTTTCTTTAAAGTTTATATTAGAGTTGTGAGCAGGCTATCAGAAATCAAGAAGCTAAATCAAAAGAAATATAGTCTGCAAAGGCATTAACCAAAATTTGACAGAAAAAGTGGCCAATAAGTATACTGTTAAATGAGGCCTCAATTTCTGGCTTCAGTACTGGTGAGAAGAGCTGCAAGTGAAGATGCCTTTGCAGTACTTAGAAGGTCATCATAGTGGGTGATTTGTTTGGCTGTGTGTGTGTGTGTGTGTGTGTGTGTGTGTGTGTGTGTGTTTGACTGACTGCTCCTCCAGTGTATTGAGGGAGTGAGGAAATGACCACCCTTGTTTGTGAGCTGAAAACAAGTACTTGTTTCAGAGAGATTGGTCACAAGTCTAAAATTTTAAAGAGGCATGCACCAATTTGACCCAGGAATTTTAAGAAAATAGTCATAGGCCTACAAAGCCTGTGTACAGGGAAGTTCAACACATGAATACTGACAGTAGCAAAAACTTGAAAACAAATTAATTTCCCAACAGTGGGAATTAGTTAAGTTATGTTACATTTTAAAAAAACTGTTTATAATAATGAAAAGAAAATGGTTTATTAAATAGTACAGACAGGACTGGGATTGTAGCTCATTGGTACAGAGTTCTTGCCTCACGTCTACAAGGCCTGGGTTCCATCTCCAGCGCTGCAAAAAAAAAAAAAGAAGAAGAAGAAATAAAAAGAACATAGTTTTAATAGTATGAGTTGACAGGTAAAGAGAACATTTACAAGGACATGTTTATCAAACTCTTGAAAAATGTGAGTCTCAAACTCTGCTTTTGGCCCTGTGGTGAAGCAGCTTATCATGGTTGCAGAGCATGTGGCGAAGGAAAGCAGCCCATGTCATCTTAGTTACCTTATTGCTGGGACACAACCCCAACACCTACAGCTTAAAGAAGGAAAGGGTTACTTTGGCTCACAGATTACAGGGGTTTCAGTCCGAGTCAACAGTCTCTGGGGAAGAACAGCATGATGGAAGTGCCTGGGCAGAGCAGGAGAGAGGGGAGGAACCTGAGAGGGCGATTACCCCCTTCCAGGTCATGTCCGCAGTAACCTGCCTCTTCTGACCAGACCCTACCTCCTAACAGAAAGTCAGCTATAAGCTCCTGTATCCAGTCACCTTCCAGAAGTCCTGCCTATGAATGGATGAGACTCCTTGCGAACAATAGATAAAAACCCTAACATCAAGGCTGTAACAAAAAAAGAGAGGGAAAGGAAGGGGCCAGGGCCCCATAATCCCCTTCAAGGACATCTCCCCCACCCCCATGACCTAAAGAACTCTCACTAGGCCCTGCTTCTTAAAGGTTCCACTGCCTCCCAGTAGCACTTCAGGCTGAGACTAAGCTTCCAGTAAATGGTCCTTTGAAGGACAGTCTAGATTCCAGCTAAAGTCGTAGAAAATGGAAGATCTTGAATTGCTTATTCTTAGGTCTACAAAGAGAAAGAAGGAATTAATTCATTATAAGTAGGATGTAAGAAGCATTTTCATTAAATTCCAAATAGATGTTTTGTATCCTTTGGTAAATTCTTTTAAGTCTAAATGGGCCTTCCTTGGGCGGGAGGTGAAAGGAAGGCATGGAAGTGGGCTGTGGGCAGAGGCATGGGGTGAAAGCAGCAGCAGGCTAAGGGGTCTGGTGCAGTAGTAGAGTGGGTATTGTTTCACGTGTGACGCCCTGGGTTCAATCTCCAACACCAAAAAAAAAAAAAAAAAAAAAAAAAGAGCATATTCAATGAGATCTAGTGAATTAAGTCACAGCTAGAATATACTTTTCCACGTATCCACAGGACTCACTGTACTCCAAAACCATACATAGAGAAACTCCTCACCTTTGAACATGTAAAATGCAAGTTAACACACATGTTAAAATAATGTATTTTTCCAGTTCCTTTACCTGGTCCATCTTTTCTAAATGGCCTAAACAAACCCATTCCTTTGCTGCTCGGACTTTAGAATGACTGAACCAAGCATGATGGCACATACCTGTAATCCGAACACTCTAAGAGACTAAGGCAGAAGAATTACAAGTATAAAGCAAACTTGAGCAATTTAGTAATACCTTGTCTCAAAATAAAAACAAAAATAAATTTTAAAAGAGTTGGGGATGTAATTCAGTGAAAAAGTTCGATCTCATTACTTACCAGCATCACTCTCCCAAAAAAGAATGAGCAAAGTTTTGCATTTCAAAGTCAGCAAAGTAAAAGTCCTCATTTTAAAAGTTAGTTCTAGGTCTAGGGGTATATTCAGAGGCAAAACCTTGGCTTCAGTCCCCAGAAGGAGAAAGAGAGAAAGGAAAGAGGGAGGGAGAAAAAGAGGGGAAAAAATTAACTCCAGCTTCACAAAACAAGATGATCTCTAAAATTATATCAAGCCAAAAAAATTTAGCATACAGTGGATCAAATGCCAGCAACGTCTCTCCTACTTTAGCCATGCCCGCATTCCTGCTTTCAGGTAAAATTCAAACCATGCAGAATCCTTGGAGAACAGAGAAAGGCCTACCAAATAGAAAGCACCTCCAGCTAATAAGAAACACTTCCTTCCCTAGATGTTCTGATCCTTCTGATTCTTCTTACTTGTAAATGTCTTTTCCTAAGCAAACCATTCATTAGAACTTGGAAAAAGAGCCTTATAATCTACTTTGGGGATGCTTGTTTGTTTTCTTCCTTAATTTTATTCTGTTACTTCCTCCTCCAGTGCTAAATCACTCTTCCCCCTTCTAGTTTACACTTTCCTGACATTCACAGGTAGTAATCACATTCCCTGCCTTTAGTTTTCACTGAGTGAGTCCACATATTTAGTCCTTCTAATTCTGTCTCATAAACTGGTCCTTTCAGCTTCTTAGTCATGCCTGTATGTTTCTTTGAACTTATTCCAGCTGTTCTCCATATTTCTGGTAATGAGGTGTCTGACATGGAATACAGAGCCCCATGGTTTCACTGAGACCATGTAATACGGAGAGGTCCTCCATGGGTAGTGCCCGAGCCCAGCCCAGCCAGACCAGGTCCTTTGTCACTCTCAAAGAGCTAGTATTACTGTCAAGGTCCAAAAATCCCTATATCCCAACCTTTTGGGAATATCCAACCACATTTTCTGCTTCCTGCCTTAGCCCACACTGTTTCTCCACGAAATTACCCACTTTTTGTCCTCTGTTATCAACTGCCACATTCTTTAAGAAACACCTCTTCCCCCTTTTGTTCAAATTGAAAGCAGTAATGTTTTCCTCTCTACTTTTACGTAGTCATTTACTACACAGTCCACTTTCTTGAAGGTTTTTTAAATATATAATTCATATGCCATCTAATATTCCCATTTCAAATAAGTAATTCGGTGAGTTTGCTATGTTCCCAGTGTTTATATCCATCACTGTAATCAATTTTCAAACATTTTTATCACCCCAAAAGAAACTCATACCCACTAGTAGTCACTGTTTGCTACCATCATATTCCAGTCCAAGACAAACACTTGTCTAGTTGCTCTCTGAACTTACCTCATCTAGATATTACACAAAAATGGAGTACAGTGTGGGGCCTTTTGTGACTGGTTCTTTCACTTACCAGAGTGTTTTCATGTAATATACATAATGTAGCCAGGCCTAATGTGTCGCGAGTAGCAGAGCTTTGTTCCTTTTTATTGGCCAGTTAATAGTTTGAATAGTGTATGTACTCATATCTATCCCTTTTCACGGTCTTAGGATATCAGAATTATACCTTTAAAAATATATTCAGGTGAACTGGGTGTGGTGGCACACACCTGTAATCCCAGTGTTTGGGTAGCTGAGGCAGGAGGATCACCGCAAGTTCAAGGCCACCGTGAGGTACATACTGAGTTCAAGGCCAGCCTGAACTACAAAGCCAAGACCCAGCTTCAATAAAAGGGGAAAAAAGACATGCAGCTTTGAAGGGTATTTATAGTTTTAAATTCACATTTTCACTGCAAAAACTGATGTTGTAGTGTGACATAGACAGAAAGACCCTTATTCTGGTCCTAAAAATGGACATGTACAATTAAATTTGGTTGAAGACGCCAAACTGCTGAGAAGTCTGTATTTCCACCTATAGTTGTTTACTAGTACTCACTTTCCCAGACTCTTACTACACTGGTTGTCAGCAGTCTCTGAAACTTTTACTAATATGATACACAGGAAACACCTATCTTATTTGATTTGTATTTCTTTAACTATTAACGAAGTTGGATGTCTCTCAGTTTATCAGTTATTTGTATTTCTTCTATGAGGTTTTTATTCATATTTTGTTTTTCTATTAAGTTACTGTTCTTTTAAGCTTATGGTACCATATCTCTAAATTTTCTGTGTGTGTGTGTGTGTGTGTGTGTGTGTGTGTGTGTGTGTGTGTGTAGCACTTTTTAAATCAGACAGAAAACCTGGGGGAAAAGTTACTAAACTAAAATGTTAGTAACTTCATGATTATCTACTTAAGAGAAGCCAAATTAGAATAGAAACTCTTTCATGAGAAATTGCTAAGTGACTTATAGAGCCTCTAGGCCACAGATACCTGGCTCAGAATATAAACTAGAGTTGTCTAGAATCTTCCTGAGAAAGACTGAGATGAGAGCCTGAAATAACACACCCTCATATCTTTCCCTGGTTGGCTTCAGTTCCACTGAGTCTCAAGAGAGAGCCCTTTCTACCTGCCTATGTTCTGGGTTGCTTTCTTTGCGTTTGTCTTAGCAGATGTGCTGCCAGAGCAAGCACCTTTGCAGCTATCTTGACAAGGCAGCTGTCCTCCTAGCTTTCCCTCTGTGACATATTTGTGTGACACAGCCAGACCCTAAGATGTACCAGGATTTCGTGTGCTCTAAATCTGGTTGGGTCATTCATGGACTAGACTTAGACCACACCAAGTCCTGGTGCATCAAGGATTTAATGAGATAGTCATATAAAGTGCAGTATAACGCTGATGTGTTAGAATGCTTGATAAATGTTAGATGTTATAGTTCATGTTATTAAATAGGTAAGATTGCCCAGAAAAAGTAAATAGATCAAACAGCAAAGAGAACCACATTTTAATTCCACTGTCAGAATCTTTGTGCTATGAGCCAAGAATTAGCTTCCTCAACTGCAACACAGTAGGGAATAGAAGTAACCATCTACTTTGTTTTCTTTGTTCATTAAATCCCTAAAATAACCATGTCAAAGTGTTATTTCGCCATTTTACGGATAAAAGGAGACCAAGGTCAAATAAAGTAACAATTGACAGAGTTGACATTCAATGCCAGACATTCTAACCCTGGATGGAGCCGTGTTCTTAACTATATTTGGAGGGAGGGGGTGTTTTTTGTCTTTTGGAGATATGGTTTTACTGTGTAGTCCAGACAAGCTTTGAACTCACTGTGTAGCCCAGGCTGGCCTCGCACTCACGATCTTCCTGTTTCTGCCTTTAGAGTACTCAAATTACAGGCATGTGTCATTCCACTCAGTTTTATAATCAAATTTTAATTCCCTTCTCTTTCCTAAAACCCATTCTGCCTCATATTTTTAGTCTAATTTGTTCAGTTCACCCAGCTAGAAATTGTCAAAAGGGATTCTCCATTCTCCTTCACTTTTTAAAGTTTTTTTTAAAGACAATAATGAAAAAATAAAAACTATACAATTTCAAAACAAGATGATAGGAAATTAACAATGGTTATTATATTGCACATTGTTATCTTCAAAGTAGTTGCTCAGATTACCAGATATAGGCATGCAAAATTGATCAGATAGTATAAACACTAGCTTTTCCTTTCAATGAACTAATAGAAACTAGTAGTACAATGATGTTAGCTAATATATATATATATATATATATATCTTCCTTCTTTCCTCCTTTCCCCCATCCCAGTTATTTCCCTTTCGAGCCATTTCTTTCCCTTTCACATTCTCCTTCACTTTAACTCCCCTTGGACAAGGCTGAAACACATGCGGGTCCTCCCCAGGCCTTGATCCTCCTCCACCCTCCTTAGCTCTGACCTGGGTTTGCAGCAGCAACCTTGCTGTAGCCTTCCCTCCACTCAGCCTGACATGTCTTTCTAACCTTCTGCATTACCTTCTAAGAGGATAAAGGTGATCATGTCATTGAACTATTATGAAACTCTTGGACTTCCTTTTAGGCATGATGTTAGTTTGGGTTTGTGTTTTAACCAGATTATGTCTCAACTGCTGGCTTCATATACATTCTAACCCTCTCCTGTCATCTCAGGTCTATTCCTGTCTTTCTCCACCTAATCTTGTCGTCTTAGGCTCCAGCCATCCTGAAAGTTTCACACATCCCAGGGGTGTGCCAAGTCCTCTCAAGCTCCACACATCGGCTTTTGGCTCATGTTCTCTGAAGCTTCTTATGCCTTTGATCTCTCTGACAGACTTCTTTTTAGTTCTCAAGATTCAGATCCTAGGCACCTTTAGTAGCACCTTCTTAAACTCCTCCAGGATGAAACAGTAATTATGTTCCCCCACAACACATTTGTGCCTCTTCTGGGCCTTGGCTATACTGGGTTATAATGTGTTTATTCACATGCTTGTCACCTCCATTAACATGTGGACCAAATCCACCCATTTTCAGTTCCTAGCACATAGCACTTGATAAATTTGGCTAAATGAAGGGATGTTAGTTTGGTGAAAACAACAGGAAGTTAGAAGTATGCTTACTCCTAAACAAATGGACTGTCTTATATTTCTCCAGGTAATCTCTTGAGCTAAGTGAGTAGCCTGAGGTAAGACCTAATGTGCAGAGTAAAAGTGATGTATAGCAAGTGGGCGTAAGTGTCCCTAAGGTAGAAAGTACCGTGCAAGGGTCAGATGCTGTCAGAGGTGGTCGGTGCCTTCCTCTCCCAGTTGTGTTTGTGAGTTCAGGCTGGTTTTGAACTCACTATGCAGCACAGGCTGTCCTCAAACTCACAGCAGTCCTCCTGCCTTGGCCTCCCAAGTGCTGGAATTACAGATGTGGGCCACCACACCTGGCTCAGCATCTCATTTCTTTAGGCCTCATTTTCATGAACAGACAATTGATACTTTTATATTTTCTTTGTTAATTTTGATGCAGGGAGACTTGACATAGAAAGTGCTTCTTGTCATTTAATGAGCAGTGATTCTTTTTTCTTTTTCTTTTTTTTTTTTTTTTGATGAGCAATAATTCTTAATTCAGTGCAAGTTGTTTTATTTTATCTGAAATCTACCTATGTCCTTTCCCTTTCAGCTTCAGAGTGAGTTAGAAAAGTGTGAGCGGGACAATGCAGAACTGCAGGAGTTTGCCAATGTCATCCTCCAACAGATAGCAGACCACTGCCCTGACATCCTGGAGCAGGTGGTCAATGCCCTGGAAGAGTCATCCTGACCCCGCCTTGTGGGAAGCGGCCAGCTAAGCAGCTCAGAGAGTCAAGGAACCAAGAAAGGGAAACCACAAGGAATAGGCATCCAGAAACGTCTTGGCACCAAACACTACAAACTACATCCTATCTTGCTCACCTGAAGAAGTATGGTCCGGCTTGCTTCTATATCTGTCATCTTACTCTGCCCTTCTGCTCTCACTGTTGTGTCTGCATTAATTTTCTTGGTGTCCAAGGCAGTCAAGTGGCTGTGTCTCCATGAAGAACTGACCTGTCGTCACAAGCGGGGAGCTGTGGAAGCTGGTGCTCTACCCTCAGAGGGACATGAAGTAAAAGCCCATTCACTTCTGTCCTCTGATAGGACAGCCATATCTGGAATCTATCCCGAATTCGGTATAGTGAGAAAGTTCTCACAGTGGAGCAGAGGGCTGAGTGTTCTAATATCACAATGGGTGCTTTCTCCCAAAAGGGTAAAACAGTTTCAAAAAGCATAGAAAAAGATACGGGGAAACAGATCAGAGACAAAGACACAACCAGCCTTTCTTTTTACTCTCATTTATGTTTGCTTTTCCTGTGTAGTGATTTATAGGAGTTGGGGGCAGAGGCTGACCGGTGCTAGTGTAGCTAGCCCTCACCTCCCAGTGTGTTTTCACCCCAGCCCTGTCCGTCTCATTTTCCTCGCTCCGTTCCACAGCCAACAGGAGGAGGGTGTGAATGGTCCTTCCCCTGTGCTCTCTTAGGACCTTCGATCTTCCCCTGCTTCATTGTTAGATCAGATACCTCTGACTAATAAAGAAGAGGGGCTGGACATGTTGGGCCCTGTTGTCACCCACTGCAGCTTTACTTCTCCAGAAGGTAATGTTCGTAGGGGTAAGGTTAGTTTCTTCCTACAACTCCCAGAATGCCACCTGCCTCCCTATACCCACACCCAGCTCCTGCAGCCCAGAAGTTTCTGAAACTCTTCACTTTGCCCTTGACCCATGTTCTCAGAATCCAAGCCTCATTCACTGCTGGGAACGATCTTCTGGCACAAATGAGTCTGTCTTAGCCCATACACATTCCATCCTGCCTTCCTTCAGTCAGAGATTATTTATGGAAATCACTACTGAGTGCAAGGCAATGTGTCACATACCCATCCTTGAAAATGTCTCTTCAGTGAGGGAAAGGTATGGTAAGTTCTTTGGCACATACTTGGTTAGGTCCAAGCAGTAGAGCATCTTACCTTTCCCTACCCCCATCTGAATAGAAGGTAGCTTTTCTAGAAAAATCTGACAAGTCAGCATTTCTTGTTGTAAAGGAAGTGATGGATTTGGGTTTTCGTCACCTGTATGTAGTATCCCATTTGATGGGCCAGGATTTGCTGTTGTTGATACCCTTAAAGAGTATTCTGTTCAGGGGACTCTTAAGTACCTACTTGTAGAGAATGATTTTTTTTAACATGGCACTCAGAACTCAGTTTGCTCTATGCTTAAATCAGAAAAGTGTAAGTCCAGATGAAGGAATTAGAATTGTGGAGACATTTTTCCAAGTGTAGACAATGGCAGTTGTAAATAATTAGGCACCAAGAAATAGACCACTTGACCCAAAGCTAGCCCTGTGACCACCTCTGCTACCAAAAATCCTCTGGACACTTTCATCTTCTGATAAGAGTTGCTGGAGTAAATATGTTTGTCTTGGTTCTCCTCCTTCCTTTCCCACTTACCCAAAAGATCCCATGCTGCATGGAAAGACCTCACAGCCGTCAGTCTAGGATCTCCTTGCCTGTCCCATTAACTTACACAGTCACTTGTCTAGCTCCCCTGCTTCCCTGCTGTAAAACAATCCCTTCCATGTGAGAAGATGTGGGATATTTCTTACTAAAGGCTTTACTGGGCTCTGTCCATAAACCTCTCACCAAGGTGCTGTCTGCTGGGTGGCTGGCCAGAGGAGGTATGGGGATTAGATGGCAAGTGGTGTTTGGTGGTGTTCAGTTACCTCGGTTCTGTTTGTTTACTTACTGACTACCCATAAGTCTTGTAGAAAGTACCCAGTATTGCAGGGCTGAAATATTAGAATCTCACTTTGCCCACCATAGTATAAGAAACTGAGGTATGATAATGGCCTTTACAGGGCTATAGTGGAATAGAGAAAGCAGAAGAGGTCATGCCCAAGGCAGAGACAGTCCTGGCACGAGCCATGTCTGGCAGGCTCCCTGGATCTACCCATCAGTTTCTGTCACCTACCGCAGTGCCTGCCTCTCTGGCCCTTTGGTATGTGGCTCTCACTGTTCCTGCTGTCTTCTCATCCCAGCCTCCCCGAGCACTTTCCCTTCAGAAAGACTGTGAAGCCCTCTGACAGGTGCCTCTGGTAAGAAAATTTTCTGGGACAGACACCCTCTATGCAGCCTGCAAGAAATCTCCACAATCTTTCTTGAGTGGCAGTCTAGCAGCTCAAATGATTCTGGGGACTGTTTGGCTAAAGTCTGACTGTAAACATGACCTACCTTTATATTGCAGGGGCAAAGTTAATTCATTTTCTAACATTGAGAGTACTCAGTGAGTTCAGATCATTCATTGAACCAACATTTATTAAGTATACAACTCCCATCACTCCAGGATTTATGGTTCCATGACCCTCTTGTATGCATGGTATCATAAGCCGCTCAGCTGCCACTTAGTGAGTACAGCTTTGAGAACTCACTGCAAGTCTCTTGTAATCTTCCTCATACACATCTGTTCTGCGACAGGTCTAGTTGCTCTTCAGTCTAAAGGTCTGTACCCCAAACCAAGGTCATCATGAGGAGGACTGTGAGGAAAAGGAGTAGAATCCATAATGTAAACTTTGTCCTTGAGCTTCACAGTCTGAAGGAGATCTAAGTGCATTTCGTTTCTTTACATTGGAACTTTAGAAATAATAGGAAAGCCCACTGAAGCCAGGACCGCCTTCAGTGTTGCCAGAAGCAGTGTGACGTGCCACTTTTTGTCAATTAAAATATGCCTTTCCATGAGGGGCTGATTGGCTCACTGCTCCCCAGAGCAAGAGAAGCGGCAGAAGAAGTTATCACGAAGTTTTCAGTCCGCTGCTGCCCTCGTCCCTGCCCCCGGATGGCCGTGATTGGCATCTGGACTTGATGGTCTAGGAGCCATCACTCCCTCCTGTCTGACCTCGTCCGTCATGCATAGGCCCATTGGCTACTCTCGGGTCTTCGAGGAAAGAGCAAAGCGAGGAATATGTTGTTCCATAGAATGAGGTCCTCCTATGGCCTTCCCTAAGCTGCAGTGCACCCTGTGTCAACAGTGTCAGTGACCTTCCTATCTGCCTCCCTGCCCTCATGTCCCACCTGCAGAAGTCCAGCCCTGTGAAGAAGAGTAAGAGGAGAACGGGCTGCAGCACGGTGAGCGGCCCTCTGGGAGCCCAACCCTCCATCACTGCCAATTCCTGGGACCCTCCGAAGAACATTTAAAGAAAACAATCTACAGTTTTCCCCATGTGACAGAGAATATTAGCCAAAAAGAAAGTACGCATTGAGCGGAATCCTTCTGAACAAAATGGCTGTCTTCACCTACTCTTTTTAAGCAAATCTTTCCAAACTTTTTAGTGTTGAACTGTAACCAAATGTCTGCAGATTTTTTTTCAATATGTTTAGTGAGTGCTGTGACTCTGTTGTAGGTATTTTTTCTCCTGGCCCTTTCAGGGGAAAAATGGTTTTGGGGGTTCATTTGGGGGAGTGAATTTCTGTCCCTTCTCACCTCTTCTGTTTCTCTGCTTGTCAATACTGTCTGTGTGATTCAGAGAATTTGGGGCAGTTCCTTTGTGTCCTTTGTTGCAAATACTAAAATATTAAAAAGTAGCTGTAGAACTGAAAAAAAAATCTGTGTTTTTAAAGTGCAAACCAAGATCATGTTAATAAAGAAATTCAAGCTATGAGGCAGCCAAACTCCTCCCCCCCTCCCACGTTGGCTAAGGTATCAGCCAGGCCAGCCACTCGGGAAATACAGTGACCACACTCCAGGGAGACGACTGCCTGGGTGTGGCCGACAACTGCCGAATAAGAGAGATGAGAATCTAGGGGCGCAAAGGCTGTCAGTCGTGCCAGGATTCTCCCATCCTTCCTCAGGACCTCTGGGTAAAGGTTTCAGAGTGGATGACCGAGAACTACCCTTACTCCATCTAGGCCCCTGCCTAGTGTGCCTAGCATTGTGTGGCAACTGGGTTTGACTCCTTGGCCCCTGCCTGGCAGGCCACAGGACCTTTTTCCTACCCACTTGGTGCTATATCATCCAGTGACCACCCCATAGGGCCAACACTGGCCAGCCTGGAGCCTGAAATCCAGGTGCAACGAATTGTTCTCAGAACTTGGTTCCTTCTGACTCAGACCCTAGATTTCTTTCCCTTGAAGCTTTTTAAACCCAGATCTCCCAGGCCCAGACTCACTCTCTTGGCCCCAGACATGCCATGGTCAGGAAAGGAAATGAACCATACTGAAGTGAGAACCGATCCCTGGGCCAGAGTGAGTACTTAAGCCTGCCCTTCTTTCCATGCCATACCAGTATTGCATCTCTGAAACAGCTAGACTTGCCAGGAGGCACTTGCCACCTGTCAGGCTGGCCTGCCCCACTGCAGGACTAGGAGCCTGCCACACATCAGGATGTCCCAGGTGGGCACTTGGGATTCACTCTCCACTTTGAGAAGACATGTGTTGCACTTTAGTGGGGAGCCAAGGAGTGCTGGGTTGTGGCCCATTGTAGCTTGAGTCCCTTTGAAAACAGTAGCAGCAGCCTAATGGTGGTATCTGTGATGCAAACACATACTGCCTTCAACTGTACATGCGTGTGATTACTGGAGTCTTGTTGCCAGCTGGATAAGGACATTCAAAGAAATTGTGTTCTGTTCAACTTTGCCTTGTTTATTATTGTAAACACTTTGTTCATTTTTCTTTTTTATTCACAAACTAAATCCATCAGGAAATTATAAAGTTATTTAAAAACTGTGTGCTGCGTACTTCTTTGAGTCTTTTTCATCCGACCATCAGGCAAGTCATGTCCTCCAGTCCTGGACAAGCAGTAAGAGACCAGTGGTTCCCAGGAGGTCAGCACCAGTGGTGCAGGTAACCTAAGAACCAGGGGACGTAACACACACTGCAGGGGTGGGTACGTTACCCACAGGCCTGCCTGGGTGTGGAGAGGGCTGCCTTAGGCTCCCACCCGAACGCTGGCTGTCTTCTCAAACTCCATCTCCAGCTCCCTTTTCCTCCTCTACGTCCCGAGCCCTGAGTATCTGCCACCCAGAAGGGGTGCGGCTGCTCATGCCAAGTGACAACAGCAAGCATGGTCATGCCCGAAGAGGGTTTTGCTTGGAAGTGGGGTTTCTGCCCCCATGGGCTGTGTTCTGATGTGTTAACTCAAATGTGAATGCTCAGTTGTTCAACAAAGTGAATACCAGGAATAAAAGGGAGCCAGAAGATGCTGTGTGTGCGAACTGTCCCTGCCAGTTCTAATTTTGCCGGGGGTCTAACACTCAGTAAGAAATTATTCTGGGGAATTTCTTTTATGAGACTTAATTGGCTGGGTGGCTCCATTTCTGTGTCTAACCATAGGAACAAATGAGAGTCTGGTTTCTGTGTTTCCTCCTCCAGGGTAAATCGTGATGCCCACTGTGATCCACCTGTGGAGTAGGGGTCTATGCTCCTCCAATGCTCGGCTCTCTGTGCTTCCCTCTCTCCAGGCACAACAGCTGCTCAGAGGTCCCACCAGGTCAAGGAACGCCTGGGAGGCATGGCACTAGGTACAAAAAATGTGGTTGTAACTTTATGCAGTGGGACAGGAACAATTTGGCAGAGCATGCATTAAACACTACTTAACAATCACAACCACAAGCAGATGTATCCACAGGAGCCGTCAGGTTACACTGGTCAGCCATTTCCAGGGCATTCAATTCATTTTTGACTTGTTTATTCACTGTGTGGTCTGCTGGCACTCAGTGGAGCCAGGCATCATGGGTTTAAGGGAAGTGCATGAGAACTTGCAATTGAAAATTTCACGTTAACTTGGATTTTTCTCTGAATTGGAAAACTGTGACTATTACTTGGTTTTTGAGGTGGAATGCTTTAGGCTGGTACACAGATGATGAACCAGTCAGGGCCTGAGGTGAGACCCACAGATTTTCCCAGCTCCCCTGGGGCTTGTGACCTTGGGTCACAAGCCATAAGTCAATGAAGATAATATATGGTTGTGTTTATTCCTTTCCAAAAGCTGCCTGCCCTAAGAGTAAAAAAGTACAAAGTTGCTTTTTCACATATATTGCTTTAACCCAGCAGGTGTGTTGGAAGAGGGGAGGGACCGGATGTAGCTGCAAAGGGATTGGCTAAAGAGGCAGCAATGGAAGCTGGGCGTCAGGTACGAGTGTCTCATTAACCACTCTTCCTATTCTGTGTGTATTCAAGACTCTCCTGAGTAAGGCAAATGATCACTTCTTGTTACACTGCCCAGCCACCACACAGAACCGCTTGCCCCCAGAATCCCAGCAGTTGCCTTTCAGCAGTTGGCATAATGCACAGTTCATCTTGTATGTTCCTGTTTATGGGCCCTTGGGACACAAAGACGAGTAGCTAGTGGCTTGTCATCTGGCAGGTTCAGTTCCCAACGTTGAATGTAGTTTGTCCCATTTCATCTTAGCAGCACTCGTTGAGGGGTCTTGTTGCCCCGTTTTGCAAATGAGGCAAGGACTAGTTTAAAATGTCCTAAAGTCACGCAGCTGGGACAGAGTAAAACTAGAATTTAAACCTAACTCTGCCTCTGGAGTATTCTTGTACCCATACTTGTGGCCACTTCCCAAGGAGCTTCCAGCTAGGCAAGGAAACTCATTCCAGCGATCCCTAGCATGAGATTCCAGGAGCAGCAGTTGTCAGACCCTCTGCTTGGGCTTCCCAGTAGAAATTGTTCTGGTAGACGCTCTCAAGGGAGAGGGGAGGCAGAAAAGACAGTGTGAGCAGTGTGAGGGAGGTGGGAGAGGACACGGTGTGCGGTAGCCTTGACTAGACACAGCATTGCTGGGCTGAAGATAAGGGGGGGCAATGGCAGCATCAAACCTCACTTGAAAGGAGCTGGTTGAGCCCAAGCACTGAAAGGCTGCTAGGGCCCTGAATAGCCCAACTTGGGAGAGCATCAGCTCACACCCTGGATGGAGGCCATCCTCCCCAGCTGCTCACCAAACAGAAGCCATGATTTAAAAAGAGGAGGCTAGGCATGGTGGCTCACGCCAGTACTCAGGAGGCTGAGGCAGGAAGATCACTGCAAGTTCAAGGCCAGCTGGACCTACGTAATGAGACCCTTTCTCAAAAAAAAGCTGCTTCTGGCCATGAAGAGAGAAGCCAGATGAGAGGGCAGTGTGGATGGTCCATGTGAGAGCATACCACATCTTTCAAGTTAGGCATCTGCCACCACACCTCTGGGCCGCTCCCGAAGGTTATCTCACTTAATCTTCTATGACTCCACAGGGCAGGTACTACCACTGTTTTTCTGATAATCTAAAAATAAAGTCACCCAGAGTTACATATCCAGCCAGTGATGGCCCTGAGATCTAACCTATGCTGGTCCATTCTCAACTTGCACCATCAGAATCTCCAGAAAAAATTCCCTGGCTGGAGGCAGCAGGGCCATGGTACAGCAGTAGCTTCAGAGGAAGGAAAGAAATTATATGCCTGGCTTTGTCACCAGCAAGGGAGATGTGAATCATACCACGATTTTGTGCTGTCAGGCTCTCGGCACTATTGACTTCCTGGGAATCACTCAGTGTCCTCACCATCACTGGGCTCTCAATGGAAAAGGAATGAGGTTTGCAGACTTGGAAATGACACACCAGCCCTTCCTGTCCACGGAGACTTTTCCTTTACCATGTGTCTAGGGAAGAAATGGTTCCCCTGCCATAAGCAGTGGCTTACTGGGTGCCATGGTTTGTATGTGTACCCAAAAGTTCATGTCCTGGAAGCAGTCCCCAAGTTCTTACATTGATGATGTTTGGAAGGTGAGACCTTTAGGAGGCAATTAGAGGAGGTAATGAGGGTGGAGCCTCCATAAAAAGGTGGCTTTATAAGAAGAGTGACATAAGCTATCATACTTCTTCTGTCTCACTGTTACGGTTTGCGTCTAAATGCTCCCCTAAAACCTCATGTGGTCATAGATAACAGCCTTTTCAGAGGTGGCTGAGTATAGAGTGTGATGCTGGGTTTAGGGTATTTGATAGAACTAAGTCAACCCACTGATTGGTTTGGCACCATCCTAATCCTGGTAGCCTCGATAGAGCATAAAAGGGGCAGAATAAACCTGCTAAGGTACCCCTCCCTTTCCTCATTTTGCTATATTCTGCCTACTGTGAACTGTTTCTCTACACCACACTTCCCTGGAGCCAGCCAATTATGGACTGAACTACAAACTCTGAGCTAAATAAAACATTCCTCCTTTAACTTTTGGTGTCAGGTATTTTGTCTTAGCAACAAGAAAAGTAACTAGACACCATGTGATCTCCTCTGCTCTGCTACGACACAGCGAGGTGCTGAGTGGATGCCAGTGTGTGATTAGATCTCTGGAACTCTGAGCCAAATAAACTTCTACTCTTTGTAAATTACGCAGTCATAGGTATTTTGTTACAGCAAAAAGAAATGGACTGAGACATGGGGTGATATGAGATATTCACAGCCTTCTGGCAGTCAGAGCTGAGGAACACTGTCTCCAACTGTTTCTATGACAGCATGCTGACATCCCAGTTCCCCTTCCTGAATCAGCTCGGTTGGTTTGACCCCCCTCCTCAGTTCCCTCCTCCCTGTCTCTCAGCTTCAGCCTGCACCAACACTTGAGCTCCTCAGCCTTGCTTGTAAAGCCAAGGAACTCAAGCTTCCTCCTTTCAAGAAAGAGACTTGGAGATGTGCAAAAAAAATAAAAATAAAAATGAAAGAGAAAGTCCTTCAAATGTCTGCAAAATCTCTATGCCAGAAAGCTATCTCTGGTGTCTGATGGGATTCACATTCAGGAGATCTTACGTGGTGCATCTTGAGCTTGGGCTGATGACAAATGTGACAAAGATGATAACAACAATGATTTTATTCTTAATACCTTTGAGGTATAAGCCTGGATCCAGTGGACCCTTCCCTTACTTTTCTGCTGTGAGTTTGTACTTTAGCGTTATAGTAGCCAGCTGTATGTCTCAGTATCTTTCCCTGAGGGTATAGGAAGCAATCTATATATGTTTTTTACCCACTTGATCTGATGAATGGCCAAGAGCGTGCATGTGCACAAAAGTAACAAAGTGAGGTTTGGACTCATTCTTACGCTGACTGGAACAGTTTTTGAATATGCTTACCTGAGGATCACAGAGGGTCTAATAGACCCACATACTCCAGGATTTGTTGAAAAAAAAGTTTTATTTTGGTAGGAGTAGCCCAATTCAGTACAATGGCATGTGAAAAACCAGATTTGCAAGTTTGGAAGAGGTCAAAATGAATCATCAGGCTACGTATGCATGGATAATGAAAATGATCCACTATGGTAAAAAAAAAATGTTTTCATAACACAAAAGGGGTATAAATGGATGATGATGATGATAACTTTGATGATGGTCATTTGAGCCAGAGTTTCTGTGACAGTGTAATAGAGCAAGAATCAACTGATGCAGACACAAGAAATGAAGACCTCCTTCACTCAGATGACAAAACAGCAAGGTGAGTACATCTTTGACTAGTTGAAATGTTGCAAAATAGCCGCACAACCAAATGAAATGATCCAATGTAAGAACTAGGTCCAAAAATATAGTGAAGGTCTTGGCAGGGATGAAGCGGGTTGGATAGAATGCCAGCACTGCCATTCATTGTTGGAAATTGTAACAGACAAAATGCTACAGGATGCTGTGAAATACAGGGTGAAATGTAAGTGAAACCTTTTGTATGCACCAATAGATATATTCAAAAATGTACTTTTTATGACACCTCACTAGCTGAACTGAAAGCATTCATAGGTCTGCTGTACTTAGCACAGGTTTCTCATGGTGATCACAGGAATGTGAAAGATTTATGGGAAAGTGATGGATCAAAATGTGGCATAAAAATTTATGCCCTTACAGATGCAAAGACTTATTAGGCTTTCAGTTTAGACATTTATCCTGGAACTCAGCCATCAGGTCCTTATTCATATAGTAATAAACCAAATGATGTGAACCAAGCAGTCTGTTGCTGCCTTAAATCCACTTAGGTGAGCCAAGGTCTGCTTTGTAAAACTCTTGTGGGCAGCATTCACCATATGTAGGACAGGGCAACCACCATAGCTGGGAGGAAATCTACATTGTTTTGTACAAAGCCTAAAATCTTGAAAATGGGGCCATTACCTTTGTAGAAGACTACTCTACTCTAACCAGACCCTACTTTGGGGCCCACTTCCTGATCCCTGAATCCTCTGTAGATATAGAAGTTATTAACAGAAGGGTAGTGGGAGTGGGAAGTCTCCTACAGAGATGAGGGAGTCACTGCCCTCCTCACTCTGCCTGCATTGACGGCTCCCCTTTCTGCCCCACAGAACCCAGAAAGGCCTCTGGGCCTGCCTTCCCAGGAGGCTGCTCCACAGGGCAGTCGTATACCAACAATCATATTGGTTCTGCTTTGAGACAAAAAAAGCCCAGATGCCAACTGAGCTGCCTCATCATCTGGGGTCACATTATCCTCCTGCAGGAATGGGTGCTGGAATGGAAGCTTTTTCTACCCTGGCTGTTAGTTACTGTCACAAAAAAGAGCCCACAGGTTTTTTGGCTGGGGCATCACATCATGGAGTTTAGATTGCAGCGTACAAACCAGCCCTGGTACCAGCATTTCTGACCTGCCCATTCAACCTCTGAAGTAAGGGGGCCCTTTGATCTCCGCATCCCTCCACACAAAATACATGGTCTGCTTTTCTTCTCCTGTACCCTCATTGACCACAAGCACCTGAGGGCAGGGGTTCTCTTTCCTTTTTTCTGGGTCCCCTGCTCACCCAAGCACTGACCTGAGCATATCAAATGTTCAGAAATGATTTGTTCACTTACAGGCTTCCTGCTGGCTTCTTATTCCAAGACACTCTTTCCCACAACTGGCCTGGTCATCCTTTGTGTCACAGGAAATATCTCAGTCCCTGAAATATTAACAAGGATGTCTTTTCTAAACTGCACTTCCCTTGTACACAGAACAGGTCAAAATTAACCTGGGCATAGCTACCTGGTATCATGAGGACCTCAAGTGTGGCTTCCTTGGCTCCAGCTAGAGGTGGAGCAGCTTAAAGTGGAGCCCGAGATCCCCTGCAGGTCCTGACTGCATCCTCCTTTACAAACAGCTGGGAGAGAAGAAGCTGGGCTTTGGCTTTGGAGCCTCAGGGCCTGGCATGAGGAGCAACAACTGCCTTCTCTACCACCCCACTGTCATACTCCAGTCCTATGTGAACCTTTGTTTCCTCCCAACCGGCCTTCGAGAACTCTGGTAAGGCACCTTCTTTACTTCTAGGGAATGGAGGGCCTAAAGTGAGAGAGAAAACTCAGTGCAACCCCCAAAATCAGTTCTTTGGAGGAAAATTTTGATGCTGATGGCTCATTTGATGCTCTGGGACCTCGCCAGGGGCTGAAATGCAGCCAATCTTGCTATAGATTCCTCCTGTCCTCTGTGTGTGTACAGCCATACATCCATGTTAACATACATGCCTGTGCACACACATAAGCACATACATGCACACATGTGAACAGGTTCTGGCCAGCTGTGAAGGTTTCCATGCTTTGAAGGAAATAAGTAACCAAGTTCAACACGTTTGTTTTCCTCTGAGGCTTGCAAAAAAGGTGTTAAAAGCACAAGATTTAAATCCTAAACTTTATTAAAAGCCAAACAGCCCAGCATGTGACTCTTGCCAACTTGGACAGAGTCTTCAAGATAATGCTACACTGAGCTAATCCAGAAGGAATCAAGCCAGGGGATACAGCAGAGAGAGGGAGGCAGACCAGGAAAGGTTGGGCCTGGGCAGCTGGTGCCCAGTTTAGCCACCTTGCCATCCCTGTGAAGGACAATGCTGAAGCACAAGTAGGGCCCCTCGACTACTTTTCTCTCTTCCCTCATACAGTTTCCTTAACAAACGGAACCTCATTCGTGTGTAAAGGACTCATAGCAAGGTAGGGGAGGTATGATCAATAAGTGTGGCAAGTTTATTGGTTTGCAAACCCCCAGCACACTTCTGGGTACATCTGGATGAGTCATGGAAGTGAACTTGGGTACTATGTTTAGTCTGTGGCAGTTTCCTCTCAGATGCTGTTCCCCTGCTCTGCTTCCAGGAGACGTGAACTGAGCAGCTTTTCTCTGCCGCCGTGTTTTTGCCCTGGACCCAGCTACACAAGGACTGAATACTCTAAAGCCATGAGCCACATTAAACTTTTCTTCCTTCCTGTGAACTTCCTTTCCAGCTATTGTGTCCCAGTGATGGGAAAGCTAACTCACAGGAGGGTTTACTCTTGTAAGACCCAGAATTAGCCAAAATTGGCCAAAATTGGAGTCACATTTGCTAAATAAGGGGGAAAGGGCAGGGCAGGTCACTCACCTGGGGACAGGACACCCTGTTCACCTTCCATTCAATATGAAGCTCCTCTCCTCCTTCAGAAACTAGATGCTCATTCCATGGGGGCCAAAGACCATGTCACAGGATACACAAATATAAATAGAACCCCTTCTTAGAAGGAGTTCTAAATCCAGTAAAAGCATCAAAATGGAAACAGGAATGCAGAGTGCATTATGCATGTGGCAAAGGAGTGGGGAACCAACATGTTTAGAGTGCAAAGATTCACTCTTCCTTCCCAGGTGAATTCTGCACCATGGTGTTTTCCCACCAAGCTCAAACACATCACTTCAAGCCAGCCCAGCTCTTGGCCTTGATACTTCAGTTCCCAAACACTCAGAAGTCAGGAGGTCATGTTTGTTCTGCTAGACTCTCTTGTGACTCAAGGGTATTGAACTTGTGTCACTGAACCTGTGTCTCTTCTCCCCTACTCTGGCCTAAGCCTTTTAAGAATGGGAGCTTCACGCAGCTCTTTCCTTGTGTCACCCAGGTCAAGAGCTTTCCATTCTGTATGTAAAAAAGCATTCCCTCCCTGAACTAGCACCTCTGTGAGAACCATGAAGACCTCAAGACAGCATGATGCCAAGAAAGAATGGAGCCTGAGTTAGCGGACATGTCCCCATGCTCGTCTCTCTTCCCAAGGAGCCTTCAGAGGCTGAAGGACTTCAGGAGACGCACTTGTCTTTCCTGACTTCACAAAAGTGTGGCTTTTGAGTGTACAAGGTATTAAAATTCATCAGCACAGTTGGGGAATAGCCACCCAGTTCTCACTCTCCTCAGGACAATCGCCTGGCTGCATAGATGCTTTTGCTCAGCACCTCTGAAGCACTGAAGATGCAAGGTACAAATGGCGTGAGGAACTCCATCGAATACTATCCAATGTTCGTAGGTGTCTCTGTAAATAGCACTAAACTTTGGATGGGAATCTGGTTCACTAAATGTGATCGCTTCCTCCTGGAGTTTCTTTGAATTCCTCCTCCTAAGAATGAGGGAGAGAGGCAGTCCACATAGCACTAGTGACTGTCCCCCTGCACTTGATGGCCTGCCCTCCTTCTGCCTCTGCCTGCTGCCCCGGCACCTGCCCACCACAGACTCCTTGGAGACGCATCTCTAATCCAAGCCCAGCAGACGCTTGCCCAGAAACTACCCTTATTTTCTTTCTCAACATTTTTTTCCTCTGCTTAAAAAGATCCCACCGCAAAAATGCTTTCTTCTCTTCCTCCATGCGTAGGAGCCAGGATCAGGAAACCACAAGGGTGGAGAGTGAGCTGGTCTGTGGGCCAGAGTTCTCCCTATTTGGGTATAGACCAGGGATGGTTTCAAGTTTGGGTCTGTTCCCAGCAGGACTAGGAAGGAATTTTTCGTGGGTCTCCAGGACACAGATCCCATCTGTTGGCAGCTGGGCCAGGTTAGTAGAGGAGTTTCCCAGTCCACACCCCATTACTTACATTGATGTCTTTCCCCAGCCTCTTGGAGATGTTTGAAGTTTGTGTCAATCACTGCTGTCAGTAACTTAATTGTGTCCATTCATTTATGTTTATCAGTTTATCTCTTGCTAAGTAATTCACGCTGGCCTTGAATCTGCAAGTCTTCCCACCTCAGCCTCCCAAGTGCAGGCACCACCAAACTGGTTTAACTCTCAGTAACTTTAGTCACCAAAGCAAAACTGGGCCCCTGCATGAGGCTCTGCCTCATCTCTGAGTCACCTACTTCATGTGGCTTCTTGTCTTTCTTTCCAAGGGTCCTCTGGAATTTTTTTTTCCAGTGGCTCTTTGGGTTTTAAAACTGGAAATTAGAGGGAGCTGTTTAAATGCCTATCTCAATAGGAGGTTACTCATATGTGAACATCAGTGTCCTTGATTAGTCAACATGCTTCCCAACTGCTGAGTCAGAGGGAAAGGGGAGAGTTATTTATTAGGTGCTTACAATGAGTCCAGACTGAGCAAGCCCTTCACATATGTCATTGGGGATCAGTGTCCACATTTCATACCACCTCTGAGTGAAAATATGCCTTACAGATGTCTTGCCATCAGTCTATCCCTGTACATAGGAGAGGTCTGGAGGGCCCTAGGTGTTCAAAAACCTGTGTTCTATAAAGGAATGTTAAGGGAACTTGGCTTCATGGCAGTAATGCAACCTGTGCAAAGTCACACCTCCTGGCAGTGAGCTGGCAGATCAAAGCCTAGGCCTCCTGACCCCACCTTCGCTGCTTCTCTCCTACCAGCCACACGTCCTCTGTAATATCTCTGGGTGTAGCTTGTGGTGGCTAAATCAAAGTCCACCCCCAAATGCTATGATAGCTCTTCAAAAACAAATCAAAGGTCATCCAATGAGCCAGCTGTCCCCCTCTGGGATGTATCCAAAAATATAGAAGCATGACCTCAAGGATCTGTCCATCCTCCCACATTCACAGCAGTGTCATCCGCAATAGCCAAGAAGTGGGATCAATTCAAGAGTCCACCAAAGAATGACTAAAAGAGTGTGGTATCTATTGTATGCATATAAAAATGGAGTGTTCTGCTTTCAAAGGGTTTAAAATTTCTATACATGCTACAACATAAATGAGCCTCAATGGTATTATGCTAGGTGAAGTACACCAGAAGCAAAAGGAAAAACACTATATGATTCTACTTATATGAACTCCTAGAATAGGTAAGTTCATGAAGTCAGAAAGTGTCTGTTCTAGGTATGTCATCTAAACTCTGGGTGCCAGGGGTTGGGGAGGAAGGAATGATTGTTAGTGTTTAGTGAGGACAGAATTCCAGGTGGAAAAAATGAAAGAGTTGTGGAGATGAACATTGGTGGGTAATAATTGGTGATAGCTACACAACATGTGAATATCCTTGATGCCACTTAATGGTACACTTCAAAATGATTGAAATGATATATTTTGTATTATATATATTCTGTCACAATAAAAAAATTTTGAAAATAACTGGCCATAGGGAAACACACCTGTAATCCCAAATTCTGGCAAACTGAGGCACAAAGATCACAAGTTCAGGCCCGGCCTGAGAAACTTAGCAAATGTCTCAAAAATAAAAAAAAATAAAAAAGGAGCTGGGAATTAGCTGAAGTGTGGATTCAGTCCCTAGTAGCACAAAAAAAAGTTTTAATAATGAAGATGGGAGAGGGATGTACCTCAGCGTAGAGCACAGTAGAATATCAAGACACAATGACAAGGGTGATGCTGCAGAACATCTATACAGCAATACTCAAAAAATAAGAGACAATCAGGAGATAATCCAACAGCTTCTAGATGATTCTAAAGGAATTTAACTAAGAATAATTGAAATAGAGGCAGAGTGGGAAGTGTAATCTAATAGTATAAAAGTGTATTTACCAAAAGAATTGCAGAAAATTTCCCAAATCTGAGGAATGAGATGAATACCCTGGTAAATGAGGCATTTAAAACTCTGTAAGTACATACAACCAGAAAAAAATTCTCCATGATACATGATAGTCAGAATCCCAGAAATCCAGAATAGAAAAAGGCCCAATAATTTATAAAAGTGAAGCTATCATGATAACAGCAAAGTTTTCAAGACAAACCTTAAAGCCCAGGAGAGCTTAGAGTGGTTCTTCAAGCCCTAAAAGAAAATAATTATCAGACAAAAGTTATTATATCCTGAAGAGTTATCCTTCAAATTTGATGGAGAGAAAAAGACCTTCCATAGTAGAGAGATCAAAGAAATACATAACTTCTAAAACAGCACTGCAGAAAATACTTGAGAATCCAAACTAGAAACAAGGAGGTTAACATCACCAAAGAACCCAAGGGGAAAAATACATCCAATTGTTAAAGTGATTTTTAAAAATGAAAATAATAAAGGAATCAAGCATGGGAAAAATAATGAAATGATAGGAACCAGTACATACCTTTCAGTAATAACACTCAGTGTAAATGATCTTCATTCTCCAGTGAAAAGACAGGGATGGGCAGATTGGATCAAAAAACAAAATCCAACTGTATTTTATGTGAAAGACATTCACCTCATCCACAAAGAAACACAGTCTGAAAAATAGATGGATGGGGAAAAAATACTTAAGGCAGCTAGAGGCGCAAACAAACAGGAATAGCTGGTCGTATTTTGGATAAAGTTAACTTCAAAATAAAACCAGCCAGAAGAGACAAAGAAGATCACTACATATTGGTTAAGAAAATGATTCACTGAGAAGAGATAACAATTGTAAATACATATGCACTAAATGTTGGCATGCCTGCTTTTATACAACAAAGATTTCTTGATTTAAAATGACAGACATTAATACAATAAAAAATGGGGGGCTTTAATACCCTACCCTCACAAATAGATCAACCAAATAAAAGATCAACAAAGAAATATCAGGTAAAACCATACCATAAAACAAAAGAAATAGATGTAACATATCTACAGAGTGTTTCAGGCTACAACAGAATATGCATTCTTCTTAAAAGGTCATAGAACTTTCTCCATATGGCATATTTTAAGCCATAAAACATGTCTCAGTAAATACAAAAGAAGGAATTTCAGGAAGCTGGTGAGTGGTAAAAACAAATCAACTTCTCCAAATCTTGGGATACAAACTCTGGAAGATAACAACTTAGGGAAGAAAGGAGGGAAGTAGATCCCCAGGACCCAGGTAGAATCTGAAGAAAAAAATTGGAGCCCACTGGGAAGGTAAAGTGACAGATCACAGTGCAGAACAAGGTGGGGGTACACTGCACTTTCTCCCTGGTTCCTGGCTTGAGCATGAGAGAAATCACAGCACAGTAAGGGCAGGTGACTCTAGAGGCCTCCAGGGGAAAATGCACCATTGGAATGGAGCACTGAATGCTGTGAACTGCAATAGATGGTGAGTGACTCCAGTCCAAGCAACAACAGTCTCTCCTGGAGAGAGTGCTTGGCCAGATGCCATTTTAGGGAGGGGCCAATTGATCCTGAGGACTCGGAGCAGTGGTGGGTTGGCTTCATCTCAGGGCTCCCAGTGTTGAAATCCTACAGTGACTGGGGAGGGCAACTGAAGGAGACCACCCGAGTCGGAGCCATGGTCAGACCAGCAAGAAACACTCAAGAGTGTTGTAGGTGAAACCACTCAGACCCCAACCCCACAACCAGAGGCCAGCATGAGCTTGAACTTCTGTGGAGCAGAAAGCACCAGAATTGGTACCTGCACTAACCCTACTGCAGGGATCACCCAGCACAAATCTGGGTTGCGTCTGCCTCCTTTCTCTACCAGACACAGAGCCATGCCCTGCATTGGACGCTACCACAAAACTGTAGACCCCACAGATTTGAAATCACAGAGAACTCTCTTCTTTTTCTTTCATTTTTTTTCCTTGATTTTTTGTGTTTGTTTTTTCAAGAGTAGGAACATTAGTTTTAGTTTTTGGGTTTGTTTTGTTCTTGTTTTGGTTTGTTCCTTCTTTCTTCCCCTCCTGTCTTCTTCCCCAGTTTCTTGAAGCTTGGGTAATCTTCCTTTGTCCTTCAGCCTTGCTTCTAATCTCCTTATTTTCTTTTATTTCTCTATATTTACTCTCTTACCCCTTTTAAATTTTCTCCCTTGAGGGTAAAATCATTCTATTGAATGTATATAATTCTCTGATTTGTTTTAGATTTTGTTATATAACGATACATCTTGTACCTATGGTTAAAGATGGCAAATTAAGTTATCACAGTTTGTCATTATCTAGACTGCTTGATGCTATCACTATTACTGATGGTACTACTTTAGCCAAGGTGATGTAGTTATTGTGATCAGTTGTTCCTCCTTGTATGTCAACACCAAGATTGTCTAGGGGTCATAAACAATGCCATAGTCCAGTACCAAAGACCTAGATGCTACACCAAACAGTCAGGAACCTCTCCTCCCTAATAAATTGAAGAGGAAGCATCTTGGGACAGACTCAAAAACCAAAAACCATCTAAACTTAGAAGACATCCCTGAAAAGTAGTCATTTCCTAAAAAGGTCTTGATAGTAGTAATAAAGCTGTCTCCCATAAGCAATTTATAAGCATCAATGTAGAAAACAAATTTTAAAATATTCTGGTCTTTATCTCAGTCTGATAAAAGCCATCTACAACAAATTAACAGCCAACATCATATTGGCCAACAACAGAAAGTTTTCACTGTACAGTCAGGAAAAGAACAATGCCCACTATTACCACTCCTATTCAATATAGTTCTGGAAACATTAGTCAGAGCAATTAGATAAGAGAAATGAATAAAAGGAAAAAGGATAGAAAGGGAAGAAGTTAAATTATCATTATTTGCTGATGACATGATCCTCTACATCAAAGACTCCAAAATCTCCACCAAAAGACTCGTAGAATTAACAACCCAATTCAGCAGGATACAAAGTCAGCACTCAAAATTCAATAGCATTCCCATACACAAATAAAAAAATTCACTGAGAGAGAAATTAGAGAGACCACGCTTTTCACAGTATCACCGGGAAAAATGAAATACTTAGGAATCAGTTTAACAAAAGAAATGAAAGAACTGCACATTGAAAATTATGGTACTCTGAAAAAGGAGATTAAAGAGGATATCAGAAAATGGAAAGATATCCCCTAGTCTTGGATAGGAAGAACCAGTATAGTGAGAATGGCCATACTTCCAAGACTTTAACAGATTTAATGCAATCCCAATCAGAATACCAATAGCATACCTCACAGAACTAGAGAAAACCATCCTAAAATTCATATGGAACCAGGAGAGACATCAAATAGTAAAAGCAACTCTGGGTAGCAAAAGCAAGGCAGGGAGCATTGCAATCTCTGACTTGAAATTATACTACAAATCTACCATGATAAAAGCAGCATGGAAGACCAGGCGGCATGGTGGCACCTGAACTAAAATATAATTGAAATGGATGAAAAATCTCAATATTAAAACAGAAACAATCTGCTGGAAGATAGAGTAATTAAAACTGTTAAAGACATATGTGTAGGCAAAGACTTTATGAACAAAATCCCAGTTGCAGAGGGAATATTACAAATAGTCAACGACTGGGATCACATCAAATTAAAAAGCTTCTGCACAGCAAAAGAAATGACTAAAAGAGTGAAGAGACAAGCCACAGAATGGGAAATTTTTTTGCCAGCTATTCAAAGAACTAATACCTAGAATATATGAAGAACTAAGAAATCAGATCCCCAAAATTTAGAGACTTGATTCAAAAAATGGGTATCTGAAATGAATAGACACTTCTCAAATGAAGAAGTACCAGCAGCAAATATATGAAAAAAATGTTCAACATTACTGGTCATTAGAGAGATACAAGTAAAAACAACAATGAAATTCCATCTCCAGAAAGAATGGAGAAGAAATCAAGAGATCAACCAATAACAAATGCTGGCAGGGCTGTGGGGGAGAAGGAACACGTCTCTACTGTTGGTGCGAGTGTAAACTGATAAAAAACATCACTGTGGAAATCAGTATGGAGAGTCCGCAAAAAACTAAAGGCTCCATTTGACCCGGCTATTTTCCTTCTAGGTATCTTCTTGAAAGAATTAAAATCATCATACCTCAGTGATAGGCGCATTGCCATGTTTACAGCAGCACAATTTATAATAGATACATCTTGGAAATAGCCCATATACCCATCAAAAGATGAATGGATAAAGGAAGTGTTGTGTTTTTAAAATTAATTTTATGGGGACAATTTTTGATGTACATAATGATCACGTTCATCTTAGGGAATTTGTACCTGTATGTGATGTACATAGATTCTTCTTTTTCCTCCATTCCTCCCCCTCCCTCCAACTCCTCTTTGCCTCCTCATTTGCAAAAGCTTTGTCTCCACTTTTCCTTCTGTTCTTTTTTCTTTTTCCTTCTTTCCACCTCCTTCCCAACTTGTTCCTTTTCCCATTCCTTTTTTTTTTTTTTTTTTTTTTGCGGTACTGGGGATCGAACTCAGGACCCTGCGCTTGCTAGGCAAGCACTTATTCCACTGAGCTATATCCCCAGCCCCCCTTTTCCCATTCCAATATTTCCTTACTATTTCCTATCTCTATTACACATTTGATATTGGGAAATGTATTTACCCTTTTGGTTGTTCACATTAGAGAAATAAAGCAACATATGTGTCTCATATACTTCACCTGACAGTATGGTCTCAAGGTGTAACCATTTACCCAAAAATGTCTTAAATTTACCCTTCTTTATGGCAGAGCAGTAATTCATTGTATAAAAACCCCCACATCTTCTTTATCCATTCACCTGTTGATGGGCATTTGGGGTGTTTCCAAGATAAAATGTGATGTTTATATTCAATGGAGTACTATTCTGCCATAAAGAAGGATAAACCTGAGGCATTTGTAGGAAAATGAATGCACTTTGAGAACATAATTTTAAGTGCAATAAACTGGACATACATGTTTAAATATTGCATTGTTTCTCTGGTATGGGAAAAACAAAGAGTAAATAAGGACCAAAATTGTTGATAAATATTGGGAAGTAGGAAGAGAATGTTAAAATGTGAGAGGAACAAGGGAGGGGAGATGGGAAGGGAAAAAAGAAATAGGAATTTAAAAATAAAAACAATGGAAGGAAAACAATAAAAACATAGTTGTGTAAATAAGGGAAAAAGGATTGAAGGAAAGGGAGGGGAATGAGAAAAAAATTGAGATGTACAGGTACAAATTCACTATGATGAATGTGATCATTACATGTCTCAAAATTGTACCCATAAAATTACTTTTTTAAAAATACTAAAGAATTGAGTAATCTCTTACATTCTATCAAGTCACAATGGAATGAATCTAAAAGTTAACAGCGAAAGTAACCAGAAACTACACAACCATATAGAAATTGCACAAACACGTGGAGATTGATTAATACATTCTTTAATGATCAATGGATTATAGAAAATCAAGGAAGAGATTTTAAAACTCCTAGAATCAAATGATAATAAAAATACAATATATTAATGAAAGCAGTTCTAAGAGAGAAAAGTATGCTTTGAATGCATACATTAGAGAAACAAAGGGATCCCAAATAACGATGTACCCTGAAAGCCTAGAAAAACAAGAACAATCCAAACCAAAAGCTAGTGGAAAGAAAGAGGTTATAAAGATTGAGCACATATCAATGAAGTTGGGAGTAAAAAAGTATCAATGATCAGTGAATCAAAAATTGGTTCCTTGAAGCTGGGTGTGGTGGGACCTGCTCATAATCCCAGCACTTGAGAGATTGAGGAAAGTTCAAGGCCAGCCTGGACTATAAAGTGAGTTAAAAAAAAAAAAAAAAAAAAGTGAGTTCAAGGCCACCCTGAACTACACAGGGAGACCTTGTCTCAAAAAGAAAAGAAAAGCTGGTTCTTTGAAAGGATAATTAAAGTTGATAAACCCTGGGGATAGAGACTCAACAGCACAGCACCTGCCTGGCAAGTGCAAAGTCTTGAGTTCAATTCCCAGTACCAAAAAAAAAAAAAAAAATTGATAAACCCTTAGCCAAACTTTCCAAAAGAGAAAAAGATATAAATGAAAAGAGTGAAATTACAACAGACACCACAGATATCCAGAGGATTATAAAAAACTAGTTTCAAAAACGTGTGCTGCAGTAAGTGGTTAAAATCTAGAAGAAACGGATAAATTCTTAGACACATATGACTTACTAAAATGGAACTGAGATGCAAAAATGCTGAACAGATCAACAATACACAATGAAATTGGAGCAATAATAAAAACTCCACAGACTAACAAAAACCTGGGACTTGATGGATTTATGTTGAATTTTATCAGAATTTTAGACAAGAACTAATGACAATATCCCTTAAGTTTTTCCATGAAATTTAATTGGAAGGAGCCAGGCAGGGTGGTGCACACTGGTAATCCCAGCACTCAGGAGACTGAGACAGGAAGATTGTTGCAAGCTGAAGGCCAACCTGGGCTACAAAGTGAGCTCAAGGGCAGCCTGAACTGCATAGCAAGACCCTGTCTCAAAGACAAAAAAAAAAAAAAAAAGGAAGGAAGAAAGGAAGAATCTGAAGGGAACACTTCTGCTATGGGTTAGATCTTGGGTGTCCCCCAAAGCCTCCTGTGTTTGGGAGATGCTTAGATCATGAGGGTGCCATATGCATCAGTGTATCCACCCACTAAGGAGTTCAGTAACAGAATGTGCTGCTAGGAGTTGGGACCTGGTTAGGGTCAATCACTGGAGACACAGCCAGAAAGGGAATATGTCCCTCTCCCACTTCTCCTGTCACTTTCTGCTTCCTGGCTTCCGTCATGTGAACAAGTTTCCTCCGCTCAGGATCTTCCGTCACGCTGTTTTTGCATCTGAGACAGCTGATTATGGTCTGAGACTTCTGAGCCAAAATAACCCTCTCCTCCTTGAAGTTGTGGGTATCAGGCATTGTGTCTTAGTGAAGGAAAAGTGATGAACAAAGATTTGCTACCACACACAGGGATTTACCATGACTATACTTGACTCTGGTTCAGAAGCCTTTAAAAGTTGTTCATGGGGGTAGTTTGGGAAGGGCTGGATATAGTGGCTGGAGAAGTTCTAGAATGACATGAGCTGAGTTGCAGGGAAATTCTGGTTGGAGCTCAGACGAGATCAGGCATGTTCAGGGTGGTATGGCCATAGACCTGGTTGGAGCTCAGAAGACCAAAATGCTAATAAAAATAGATGATAAAGACCAGACTCAGGAGATTCCATTTGAGAGCAAAGATTTCACTGGCAGTTGAACTGAAGACGTGTGTGTTACACTCTGGCATAACACGTTTATACCTTATGCATCTCCTGAGACTTTTAAGGAGACTGAGATTAAATTTGGCAGAGGAAGTTTTAATGCAGCAGAATATTAATCTGGCAGAGGAAGTTTTAAAGCAGCAGTATATTTAAGCGATGGCATAGGTTCTCCTAACAGCTTTCAGCCAGTGAGAAACAAAAGCAAAAATTTAATTTAAAAAGTTTTCAGTTTTTCCAGAAAAGAAGTACTTGCAAAGTTGGAGCAAAAGAGAACATGGTTACTTAAAGGATTGGTATTAAAAAGAAGTCAAGTACTTCACATCGAGACCACAGGAAGGATGCTTTGAAAACATCTCAGGAATCAACAAGACTCTATCCTTCACAGGCTTAAGGGTGTAAAACAGTAAACTTCTTTGAAAGATTTTACTTTGAGAGCCCCAGGTTATTCTGCTCAAGCTGGGCCACTTAGGGAATTGTTTTCCTGAGTTCATCTCCCAGTGCTTCACCATCTGGACATCCACAGAGTACTGTACCCATGGTCCAAAGGAGCCTCGATGCTACTTGAGCTTCCAGCAGACCTTGGCATCATCTATATGGTGCTGGTTTTATGAGGATGCAGAATGCAAGGGTTGTGGAGTCAGGGAGGCTTCCACCCGGATTTCAGAAGAAGGCCTGGTAGGCTAGGAAATGTGTCCCTGAGAAGGTAGTCTGTGAAACTGTGAATGAAGCCAAAAGTGCAGTGGAGACCCCAGGAAGTTAGAGAAGCCAAGAACATGGAGCATCTGAGGAAAGCCATAGGCAGTGAGCAGATGCAGCCCAAAAGAGAGGCCATGAGGGCTGCAACCAGGAATGCTGTATGGCCAGAGCCACCCAGGCCCTTTGGAACTCACATCTAACCACGTTACCCATCTGCTAGACACTGAGCTATGGGATTTAATGTTTGCTCTGCTAGGTTTTGGTCTTACTTTGGTCTAATACCTTTCTATCCCATGTCTCCCTTTTTTGAACAGGAATGTTTTATCTTGTACCATCGCATTTTGGCAATGTTTAACTTTTCTCTTTCTCTTTGCAGGGGCTAAGACTTCACCTTGAGGCTCAGAGGAGGCTTTGGATTTGGACTTTTCAGAAATTCTGGGATTGTTAAAACTGGCAACTTGCATAGATGAACTAAAGGTGTTTTGCATGAAGAGATACACATGAACGTTTGGAGGCCAGGGAGAAAATGTTAGGGTTTAGATCTCGAGTGCCCCTCAAAAGCCTCGTGTGTCTGGAATGTGATGGGCTCATGGGAGCAATATATTCATCAATGAATCGATCCATTAATGAGTTCAGTGACTGAGTATGCTGCTAGGAGGTGGTTAGAGGTGGGTCACAGGGAACATAACCAGGAAGGGTGTATCTCTCCCCAGGTCCTGTCTTCCCTTTCTGCTTCCTGACTACTGTGATGTGAGCAATTTTCCTCTGCCCAGGTCCTTCTATCATACTGTTTCTGCATTTAAGCCAGCTAACCATGGACTGAAACTTCTGAAACTAAGCCAAAATAAACCTTTGCTCCTTTGAGCTATAAGTGTCGGGTATTGTGTATCAGTGACAGGGAAGTGACTAAAACAACTTCCAAACTCTCTTCACAAAGCTGGGCATAATCCTGATACCAAAACTGAATAAAGATGTAATAAAAAAGAAAACTACAAGCCAATGTCCTGGATGAACATAGATGCAAAAAAATCCTGACTAGGATACTTGTGAAAAGAATTCAGCAAATCATTAAAAAGATCATAGATCATGACCAAGTCAGCTTCATACCAGGAATGGAAGGATCACAGGACACACACAGATCAATAAATATAATGCACAAATATAATCAGGGATAAAAATCACATAATCATCTCAATAGATGCAGAAAAAAAACCTCTGACAAAATCCCACACCCTTTCATGATAAAAACCCTGATAAAAATAGGTACAGAAGGGACTTACCTCAAACTGATAAAAGCCATATATGACACACCCACAGCCAACATCGTACTGAATGGGGAAAAACTGAAAGCATTTTCTCTAAACTCAGGAACAAGATAAGGATGTCTACTCTTACCACTCTTGTTCAATAGAGTGCATCAAAACTTCAGCCAGGGCAATGAGCCAAGAAAAAGAAAGAAAAAGGATATAAACAGGAAAGAAAGAAGTCACATTGTCTTTGTTGGTAGAGGATTTGATTGCTAACCTAGAAGACCCAAAAACCTCCACCACAAGACTCTTAAAGCTGATAAACAAATTCAGCAAAGTGGCAAGATATAAAAGCAATACACAAAACTCAACAGTGTTCCTATACATCCACAGAGAATCCACCAAGAAAGGAATCAGGAAAACAGTTCAATTCATGAGAGCTTTAAAAACCTGGGAACCACCTAACCAAGAAAGACTTCTATAATGAAAACCATTTAGCTCTGAAAAAAGAGATTGAAAATGACTTTAGAAAATGAAAAGACACCCTCTGTTCCTGCATAGGCAGAATACATATTGTTAAAATGGCCTTACTATCAAAAGGAATGTGCAGATTTAATGCAACCCCTGTTAAAATATATCATGTGGCCAAAAATACACTTCATGTGTAAATTTTTAAAATTTCTTATGGTAAAGACAAACTACCATTAGTTCCCCTCAAAATACTCCCCCTTCTCTTTGAACACATTTATGTCACTGTTCCTGCCTGTTCGTAAAGCACTTCCAGAAGTCTTCTTGGGGGAATATCTTTAGTTGCACTGTCGTGGCTGTCTTGATGTCCTGAACCAATTCAAAACATTTACCTTTCATGGTCATTTTGACTTTGGAAAAGAGCCGGAAGTCACATTGTGCCAAATCTGATGAATATACCATAAAGTTTTTATTTGACAGAAATCTCCATGGTCATGTGATCAGTGAGCTGTGATTTAAAAAGCAATGAATGTTTAAATTTTTTAAATTTATAACTTAAAAGTCATATTGCCAACCCTTGCTCCTTAACACAGGACCCACACCAGTAGAGCACATGGTCTACTAACAGGACACTGGCCACTGTCTTCCTCCATAGCTAGTTCCTGCTCTTGCTAGAGCCCTAACAATATGCTTCTTGCTCTGGGAGCCTCTGTGTGCAGGAAGTCACTAATGCATCTTCCTAAGGCTGACTCAGAAAGGGTCAGCTGGAAAGAGGCATGGGCAGGGCTTGATTCCCCACCACCGCCATCACCTAGTTCCACTTCAGTAAACACTGACCTGCTCTCACACACATAAGAGCAAAGGACAATACTATTTCTTCTGAGAGGAAGTGGAGTCCCCATGGAGACTTCCTGTGGCAACAGATTTTCATATCTTATTTAAAAGTTGATATCATCTGGTGGGGACACTGCAAGGCTCTGTGTAGCTTCCAGACTGTAAAATCACCTGGATCCCCAAACTACCAACAACTACCAAGATTAAACATGAACCTTTTGGGATTAAGATAGGAATTCACTCTTTTCCAGCTTGGAAGCCATCAATCCTATCTGCTGCCTAGATGTGTATGAAGTTCAGTGAATACCACTCACAGTGCTAATGTAGATTCTACTCCATTTTCCACTTCTGAAAATGGCTAGAGAAAAAGTCCAAATAACTTTCAAAAAGAACTTCTCACCTGGCATGGTGGTGCATGCCTGTAATCCCAGCACTTGGGAGGCTGAGGCAGGAGGATGGTTGTGAGTTCAAGGCCCACCTGGGCTACAAAGGGAGCTGAAGGCCAGCCTCAACTGCATAGGAAGACCCTGTCTCAAAAAGACAAAAAAAAAAAAAAAAAAAAAAAACTTCTCAACTCAGCTACTAGGCCTAGGAGTACTTTCAAATGAACTATTACAGTATATGAGAAATAGGAAGACTCAGAACTCTCTACTCCTCTCGGTCAGAGTGTAGTTCAGTGTATAGTGCTTGTCTAGTATGCATGAAGCCCTGGTTTCCATCCCCAACACTGCATAAAGAAAAGAAGCATGTATACCTTTAAATCTGACTTTATAAAAAATAAATAAATCTGACTTTATGCCTGACGCAAATGTCGTGTACTTTTCCTAGTATTTTGATATAAATGCGGCATGATTGCCTGGATCACAGGACCGATATGCATACCTATGGCGTTCACCTGACTAGCCTCTCTGTCCTCCACCTCGTAGATAATTCCCAAAGAAAGGAAGTGCATCTAATTTGGAATGATTTAATTTTGATGAACTGATGTTGCCTAATATTTAATAATTTATTTTCAAAGTACTCAGACACTTTAATATTGTCTTCTGAATTTGGACTAGAGATTTACATTGACAGTAAAAAAGTAGCCAAGTATGGTGGTGCACACCTGTCATCCCAATACTGGAGAGGCTGAGGCAGGAGGATCACTGCAAGTTCAAGGCCAGCCTGGGCTACACAGTGAGCTCAAAGCTGGCCTGAGCTGCATAGTGAGACCCTGTCTCAAAAAAAAAAAAAAAAAGACCAATAGTAAAAAAGAAAAAAAATTTCTGATGTTTGACCTACAGCAACAGTGGCTGGCGAACTTATTCTGTAGAGAGCCAGATAGCAAATTTTCCAACCAGAGCCAACTTCATCAGTGGTTACACAGGGTCAGGGGAAGAATTCTGCTTAATAGTTGCCACTGTGGAATTCTTAATTATTTTGAGATGCTGATGGATCCCCAGTACCTCACACATGCTAAGTGTGTGCTCTAACACTGAACTACACCTCCAGCCTCTTTAATACAATTTTTAAACAAAGGGCCCTAATTTTTTATATTGTACCTTAAATGACGTAGCCGGTCTTGATTTTAGGCTTTGCAGTCCAAGTGGTCTCTGAGGCATCAACTCAGCTCAGTGGCCATAACTCTGAAGCAGCCATAGATAACCCATAAAGGAACATATGTGCTCCAGTAAAACAATTTGCAGACTCGGGAATTTGAATTTCATATCATATTCACATGTTATGAACTTTAAAAGTTATTCTCCAACTTCTTAAACGTGTAAGTCATTTTAGCATACAGGCCATGGAAGGACAGACAGTGGACTAGGAACAGCTTGTAAGACATGGTTTGCTGACCCTGCCTTAGAGAAGAGTTGGGGGAGACCCTTGTTTTCCTCTCGTTGTGATGCTGCATGGTGGTCCAGATTCCTGGGAATTTGCCAGACTTTCTGCATACAGTTTGTGCCAGCTGCTGCCATCTTGGGTACAGGAATGGACATCACTAGTGACAGTGGCTGTGTGTGTCTACACTGCAAGGGAAAGGAGGGATATGTCCCTTTTGGCAGCACAATTCCAGGGAATTCACCGATTCCTTCTGACACAGGCAGCTGACCCAGCAAATGACGGTAGAGATGGCAGTCTGGCCACGCGGTGAAGCAACCCCCATTGTCTTCCTGTCTCACTCTGCAAAGTCACTTTAGTTTCCAAGGTTGTGCCCCTGGATCTGCTTTCTTTTGCCAACCAAAAATCAGCAGGCACAATGGAGAAGTCAGCATTAAGACACACATGGCAAAGCTGAGCATGGTGGCGGACACCTGTAATCCCAGACTCTGGGAGGCGGGAGCAGGATCACAAGTTGGAGCGCAGCCTGGGCAACCTAGCAACTGAGTGAGATTATATCTCAGAAAACTTTTTAAAAAGCTTTAAAAGGTTGGGGAATGTGTGAAGGTCTTGTTTCAATCTCTAGTACAAACACACACACACACACCTGGTGGTGGTGGCAGCGGCCGCAGCATCCTTCCCAGCACCTCTTTGCTAGACTCCGTGTTATCTTTCTGGGGATGTGGTTGGTTGGTAGCAACCCCACTTGATTCCTGAGCACCAAAGCTCAAGACCACCTGGAACTCCCGTCCGAAAGGCCCTTCTTGAACAAATGCCCTCCATGTTCTATTGGTTCAGGAGGTTTCTGGAGCCCCCGGCTGCTGTTCAGAAGAAGCTGGGGAGCAGGCATCAGATTTTCCCTCTCCCTGTCTGTGTCAGTCATCTGATTTCCACAGACATGTTCCTCCCTCTGGCAAGTCTCCCTCGGCCTCAGTCCAACCCTTGCTATTTATGAAAGGCCGGGAGGTCAGGCCTACTCACCGCAACATCCCGGGCCTCTCCCTGGCCACCAACTAATTCTTCTTCAGTTACACTTTCCTAATTTGCTTATCCGCAGAGATGGACGACCACGCCTGTGGCTGCTGATGTCCGAGTTCATTCCAGGTGTGAGCGTGGAAACCAGAGGAGCAGGTCAGCTCCTCAGGGGAGATTTTAACTCCTGAAGGAAACAACCGTGCGGAGGGAGGTGGGGGGCTGGGCAGTCTCCGAGAGTCTGCACATCTCAGGATTTCTGCAAGACAAGCATCTCCTCAAAAGAAGCGAAGAGCCAAGGAGAAGAAAGTCATAGGCAGATGGGCCCTGTGAGCACCAGCGCTCCAGCAGTGCTGTCCAGAGAGCTGACCTGTGAAGGTCAAGGCCTAGCTGCGGGAGTGGGAAAGGCTCTCATTACCTACGGCTGTCTCAGAATTGACTACAAACTGGGCTCGGGGCTCGATAACACAAAATCCTAAGCCAAGGAATGTACTACCTGATTAGAAAAGGACGAGTAATACATCCGTACACATTTCATGTCAATTCCCAGTGAGCGCCCACCGTGCACACTGTGTGTGTGTGTGTTTGCAGCACTGGGGATGGAACCCAGGGCTTCGGACATGTTAGGCAAGTGCTCTGCTGCTGAGCTACAGCCCCAGCCTGAGACCTAAGGACCCGAGTATGAAAATCGGGGAGGGCTTTGTGGTGAGGAAGACGGTTACCACGTCTTGGGGCTGGAAAGATGGACTGAATTTAGGTGGACTAAGAACAGTACAACCTATTTCAGTGAGAGAAGCCAGTGCATGCGGGAAGCAGTAGGAGAAAACATTTGTTACGGAGATGATCAGGTGAAACCTGAGTGTCCAGGCACCAAGCCAAGGGAGCCAGCCTTCATTCCCTAGTCAGTGGTGGATAGTGGCATAGCCAAAATGGTGTTCAAGGGAAGGCAGGAGCTTTCAGAAGTGAGGGAGTGTTCTGATTAGCTTCTCTGAGTGCCATTGTACAGAATGATGAACCACTGAATTAACGACGAGTGAATAAAGCACACAGGAATTTCTGCTGAGATGGTGGTAACTTTTGGCTGGTGAAGCAGAACTCTGTGTGTGTGTGTGTGTGTGTGTGTGTGTGTGTGTGTCCTAGTGATGGAACCCAGGTCTTCATGTATGATACAGACATACTTTACCATTGAGGTATACATTCAGCCCCCACACACTGGTAGTATGGGGGATTAAAAGAAGGGCTTTGCACCAAGCTGGGCCTTTTATTTTTTATTCTGACATCATGCTGCATACCCCAGGCTGGCCTGGAACTCAAGATCCTCTTGTCTCAGCCTCCCAAGTAGATGGGATTACAATTATGTATTACCTTATCTTTTCTTTGATGTGACTATTCTCCAAGCACTCAACCTGGAAAGCTTATATGAACTTCAACTCCCTTATAGGGTCAGGCAGACTTGGTCTGAAACACAATTCTACCAAGCAGAGCAGGCCTTGGTCTGCTCGTCTGCAAAATGGGATAATACATACTTTACAGGGCCATAAGGAATATATGTTCCATGGGGACAGCGCAGTCAGTACTGCCACAGAGTACATGTTCCATAATGGTTGCTTCCCTTGTCTACTCTCTTAAAGAGCTAGAGTGGATTTTTTCCAGTCTTGGTTATTTGAAATGATTGATTCACAAGAAATGAGATATATAGTCCAGAGTGGTCCCCTGGACCCTTCACTGAGTAATCCTTTGGGATGGGCTTTTCTCCACACGCACCACCCTACATCTGCCATTTATTCTTCTTATGGCTGAGCAGCAGAGTGTGCCATGGATATACCACAGCTTATTTCACCCTTTGCTCACTAGTGGACGTTTAGGCTCTTTCTCATTTTTGGCTCTTACAACTAGAACTGTGATGAACTTTTATGTGCAGGTTTTTGTGTGAGCATAAATCTTCACTCCTCTAGAACAAATGTGCCAATGTATAACTACTGGATTCTATTTCAAGCATATGTTTAATTTTTGGAAAAACTCCTTGGGTCTGGGAGTACAGCTCAGTGGTAGAGCATGTGCCTAGCATGTGTGAGGCCCAGGGTCAGTCCCAGAGCAGCGAGAAAATGAAATAAGACAAACGGCCAAACTGTTTCCCCAAGTGGCTGAACCATTTTACACTTCCCCTAGCAGGGTGAGACTTCCTTGCCAGCATCTGGTGGTGTCACTGTTTTTACTTTAGCTCTTCTAATGGACGTGTGGTGATACCACACCAGGGTTCTGAATTCCATAACGCCTATGAGCCTTTCATAGATCTTCTTTGGTGAACTGTCTTTTCGTGTCTTTTGCTCATTTTCCAGTTGGATTTGTATAAGTTTTGAGGACTCTTCATACATTGAGTACATTAGAATAATCTTTCCATCAGACCCAATCTGTAACTTGTCTTTTCATTTTCTTTGTTTTTTTTTTAACTCAGGATGTTGCACTTGCCAGGTAGTCGCTTGTGCCACTGAGCTACATCCCTAGCTCATGTTCTTAAAATAATTTTTTTTTCTTTTTTAAATGATCATACTCTTGGTGTCAAAATGTCTGAAGATGCTACCTAACCTTAGACCTGAGGTTCTGAGGATTCACATTTTACATATAAAACTATGAGTCATTTAAAATTAATTTTTGTATGAAATGAAAAAAGGAGATACATATTTTGAATTGATGGACGTCCAATTTCTTCATTTGTTAAAAAGACTCTTTTTCTTCCATTTAGTTGCTTTTGCAGCTTTGTCCAAAATCAGTTTGGCGGGCTGGGGATGTAGTTCAGTGGCACAAGTGTCTGCCTGGCAAGTGCATGGTCCCGAGTTTGATTCCCGGTACTGGAAAAAAAAAATCAGTTTGTGTTGGTCTATTTCTCTTTTTTTTATTTTTTAAATTTTATTTTAAAGACAAAAGAATGGAGACATATGAACCAGAAAAGCCATAAACAATACAGAAAATACAAAGTTATACAGAATACAGTAGGGAATTAGCACTGGATGTTGTATTACATAATGTTATCTTCACATTAGTTAACACAAAAATATTAAAGGAAATACCAAATTATAGAGAAGATAGTAGGGAATTTGCACTGGATGCTGTATAATATAAAGTTATCTTGACTTCTGTTACTACAAAAATGATTGAGGAAATAAAGAATTACAGAGAACATAGAAGGGAATTAGCTCTGGATGCTGTCCTACATAATGTTACCTTCACCTTTGTTACTCAGTTACACAGATGATGGTCCATTTGATCATTCAATTTTTCTCCTCCCTCATCTCCGTTGCCCTACCACTCAATCAGTCATCTTCCCTGTGATAATAACTGTACTCCTGGGTTTATCTATATCCTTGGACTCTCACCTTGGGAAGAGATATAGCTGCCTCAGACTATACTATAACATACATGGGTGTATACAAACTGCCATGGTTGGAGGTGGGAAGGCACATATGCTCACAGCAGACCGCCCGGCTCCACCCTGTCGTCGTGCTATGGGTGGGGGTGGGTCCAGTCCATGAGGTGCCCTGAGCAGGGCCCTCAGCGGAGCAGCCACCGGGCCCACTGCAGAGCAGCAGTGGAGCAGCCGCGGGGCCCACTGTGGAGCAGCCGCAGGGCCCACAGCAGTGCAGCCACGGGGCCCACAGCGGCGCAGCCGCGGGGCCCACAGCAGAGCAGCTGCGGGGCCCACTGCGGATCATCCACGGGGCCCACAATGGAGCAGCCGTGGGGCCCACTGTGGATCATCCACGGGGCCCACAGCGGAGCAGCCACGGGGCCCACGGAAGATCATCTGCGGGGCCCACAGTGGAGCAGCCACGGGGCCAACTGCGGCACAGCTGCGGAGCCCACAGCAGAGCTGCCACGGGGTCCACTGCCGAGCAGCTGCCAGGCCCACTGTGTAGCAGTCGCGGGGCCCTCAGTGGAGCAGCCGCGGGGCACGCGCCCCCATCGGGGCACCCTCTGTGACCCTTTTGGCTCTGTCCCGTTGCCTTGATGCCAGAGGCCCTTTCTTCTCCTCCCACCTCCTCCTGAACTCCAGCATTACTGTTCCCCACCCCTTGCAGCTGGGCAATGGGTCTCTGAAGCTGAAGCTGCGAATGCTGAAACGAGGGCATGGGCCAAGAGTGTGCTTGGAGCGGCGACCTCCTCCCTCTCCATCTCGTCTCCCTCCGACTGCGCCATGGCAGATCTCCGATCCCCTCCTCCAGAGAAGGTTTTGCTTAGTCTTTCCGAGGGTTTCAGTTCCCATTTCAGATCCTTCTCGAGTTCAGGATATCCACCTCTTTCCTTTCTGTCATTCATATGTTCCTATATTCCTATGTCTGAGTGGCATTCCTCCGGGAGGTTCTCTCTCTGCTGCCTACCCAGTTGCCATGGGTTCATACAAGGTTCATATATGCAAGCAGTATGGAGACACTCTTGTTGCTCGTATTAGTAGTTTGGGGTGAGTCCTGAAGCCCGTGGACTCGTCCCATTGCTGTCAGGAACAGGTGGTGATTGCGCAGGCCAACGAGGCTCAAGGTGCTCACAGAGGGCATTCAGGGTGGGAGCTGAAATCCAGTAACTCAGTTCATGCTTCCTGCTTGATGTTGGAGTGAGAAGGGCGTGGGGCCGTGTGATCCACCTCCATCTGCAGCTCTCTCTTGCTGTTGTGCTCCAGTTCCCGTTTGTTCCTTGGCTGGATCCCTGGGAGTTGCTGTGGCTCTGATGTGCTGCCGATGCACCCCACCGCTCCCCACTGACAGCCGCCCACACAGTGGAGGGGCAGGAGGCCACAGCCTTGAGGCAGGCAT
>PVLD010007834.1:0-88375 GCA_004027595.1 Dinomys branickii
TTTTTGTATTAGCAGAAGTGAAGATAACTTTATATTATACAGCATCCAGTGCAAATTCCCTACTATCTTATCTATAATTTGGTATTTCCTTTAATGTTTTTGTGTTAACTAATGTGAAGATAACTATGTAATACAACATCCAGTTCTAATTCCCTACAAAAAAAAAAAATGTTCCCAGAATATTCTAGACTATTTTACAAGCTAGTAACCATGACTTTTTCCACATCATTTGTGAAAATTTTAACGATGAAGATTTCATGTTATTAGATGTCTTCATCTCTTTCTTCTTTGTGACCATATTCTTATTATGACCACTGAGGAGGAATGAATCATGGAACTCTTCCCTCCACTGCACAGGGCAACAAATTCACTATTGTTTCTAAAGGGATTTATCCAAGTGTCAAAGGGAACCCCTAACTAAGTGTTGAAGACTGTGTAAGGGGGATTACTCACTCAGTCCCCATAGGGACTGTGGATTTGGATTTTTCTGCTTCTGAATCTTCTGAATATACCAAACAGGAGTCATTCAACCTGTTTTCAACTCTTCCTTTTCTCAGCACCAAGTTATTGTCACTGTCCTCTAGATTCTTTCCAGCCTTCTTAAAGTGCAGTAATTGCTCCAGATTACAGAGTCTGGTTGGATGTGCGGGGCTTTGAGGGCTGTTTTACTTGACGGCATAAAGACCAGTGGTCTGTAGATGATACAAGAGGAAGAGCTCTGGACCAGAAGTCAGAAGAATGGACTCCTGCCTGGTTCCTCCTTACAGCTTCTCTGGGCTTCAGTTTCTCCGTGAGTGAAGTTACTGTAATCAGGTGTACTGTGCAAGTAGTTGTGAGAACCAGAAGGAACAAGAAACTTGAAAGAGGCTTTTTACTGGAAGATGTAGGGTGTGAAGGCGACCGGCATACAACGAGGGCCCAGTTAATACTGCTGAAGGGATGTATCTTGGGCCTATGACCGGCTCTGTATCCAAATGTATGCAGTAAAAAGGAGCCCCTCTCCTTCTTGCAGTCTAGTGGCAATCACACGAGAGCACGTGTCTCCTCCATTCCTTGTCTTGTTTTCTAATTACCTTTTCTTCTTTATTTTACACCATTCAGAACAAAGAGCAGGGCTGCTTACATTGTCAGAATGGAAATATCCACTGCAGCATTCAGGTTTCCTCTCTGAAGTCCTGTCTTTGATCACTCAATCCCAAAACATCCTTGCAAACAGAAAAAATAGAGTATCTACAATGGGAGCTAAAGGCAATGGACTATGAGGTGATCCAGTCTGGCAAAGGGAAGAGGGAAGGCAGAAGAGAACACAACAGAGTTGCAGTGCTGATAATTTCATTTTGCTCCATGGCTGTCTTCCCTAGCTGGAGTTTCCCAGTGGGAGACACGGCCATGTTGATACGGAGTGAATACTGATTGGAATGATTAGTCACCAATAAACTCTTTCCCTGCCTCTTATAGCCTTTAGATGGTTGCATGAGCCCCGTTGTGTGCCACCAGCACTTGATGGGAGGGAGGAAAGGGGAGCATGGGGTCCCCCTCCTCAAGCCTGTCAGCTTGGTGTGTTCTACTCCTTGGAGCTCAGTAGGTACTGCACATAGGACTTCCACAGAAACCTCTGAAAAGCCAGCCACCTACACTCCAATCCATCACCCCCTGCATGTGGCTTGCGTTTTGGGAGATGAGACAATTGTAGTTGATCTCATTCACCCATAGTGACACGTGCCTTAACAGTGTTAGCGAGGCTGAGAGGGCGGAGGCACCAGCGCCTGTGCAAATCTGGTCCAGTCTGAGTCTAACTGAACCAGGAAAGCCTTGCTCTCCAGAGAGTTACTTGGTCTTCTCTTGGTCTACACAAGACTGATTATCAACAGACTTGAACATAGACTGTGACAACTCGCTGAAATAAAAGGAATCTGGTGGGCTAGTTCCTTGGCACTGGGAAGTTACTTTCATCACACCCATAGCAGGACCCTTTTGGGGCCCTAAGAGACTTTCAAAGGAAGTCTTTGACTAGAAGCAGAGGTGCCCTGGGCCATGTGGAAGAGTTTGCTAGACTCTAACACTTTCCCAACTAAACCTCAGGCTACAGGCTTCAGCTTGGTAGAATTCATCAGAGCAGATAAGATCTGATGACGCCAGTTGGAGTTTTAGGAAAGGATGCTCAAGAGTACAATGGGCAAAATTATAAAATCTGTCATCTCAAGATTTGGGGGAAATCTGCCTTCCTGATTCTGGCTTAAGCAGTACTTTGAGACATCTCTTGCCAGTTCTGCTGTGAGAGTCACCTGCATGGCCTTCATGGTTCCCAAATCATCTCGCCTGGTCCTTCCTTGCCACTGTGGCCAGAAACATGTGTTGGCAAGCATCTGTCTTTCGGGCCTTATACTGGTCCCTGATGGTAGAGAAGGAAGCCAGACCCAGACCCTGAGCCTCAGAAACCCATGAGCTGGTAGAGTGCGACAGCATGGCGCTGCAAGTTGTAACAAACAAAACTGGTCACTTTGGAGCCGAGCTATAAAGGTAAGTCAGGTTTTGCCTGGCAAGAAATAAGGCAGGGGAGGGGATTTTAGGCAGCAGAACAAGTGGGTGAACTGTGAGTGCTGACACTGTTGCTGGTGTCTCCAGGACCACAGACAGAGCAGACCTCTTGCTGGATGAGTAGCTAGGCGGTCAGGATCATGACTTCGCGACTTGGTTGAGATTTTTGCTAAAACTAAGCTCTAATCTCTTTACTCCCTGCTGTGCAGCACAATTTGCTTCTGCGGCTCCCTTTTCCTGGCCCACTTTTTGCTTGCTTCCCTTGAGCCTCCCTGTGTATCTACCTGTTGAGCTCGGATCCTCCCTAAAGATGGTCTTTTTATTTTTTCCCCCTTGGGTATTAGAGATGGAAAACAAGAGTGCTGTACACCCCAGGAGTGAGCCACATCCCATCTACATCCTTTAAGACAGAGTCCCGCTAAGTTACCCAGGCTGGTCGTGCACTTGTGTTCCTCTTTCATCAGCCTCCTCCACAGCTGGAATTACAGGCTCGCACCACTGAACCTGGCTAATGATGATCTTTGATGTTTTTTCCAAATGTCTCTTACTGAACATGATCTTCTCCCTTCAAATCCTCACAGTATCAAATACCCCACTGAGGATGTCTCCTTTCTGTAGTTTGTATTTGTGGGGTTTTTTTCTCCATAGAGACCTATATAAAGCTTGGCACATAGCAGTGGCCAAAGGTTTGTTGAATGAGGAATCTGCTATTAGTGAAGGTTAATGCAAGAATGCAGATGAATGTGTTGAATTGTGTCATCTCCTCTCCACCGCCACCACTAATATGTTCAAATCGTCACCTTCAATACCTGTGAATGTGACCTTAGTAGGAAAAAAAGGTCTTTCTGGATGTGCTCAAGAGGAGAAGTCAAAGCAGAGTAGGATGGACCCTGCTCTGATACCACTGGTGTCCTTCTAAGAAGAGGAGAAAATAGATCACAGGGGAGGGTGAGAAGAAGATATTGAGGAAGCTGGTCGCATGAAGACAGAAGTAGAGGTTGGAGCTATCCTGCCTCAAACCAAGGAGCAGCTGGGGCTACCAGAAGCTGGAAGAGAAAAGGGAGGGCCCTCTTCTAAAGGGACGGGGCGTGCGCCTTCTAACACCCGGATTTCAGATCTCCAGCCTCCAGAGTTGTGAAGACAACAGTTTCTGCTGTGCTAAGCTCACTAGTTTGAGGTCTGTTCCAGGAAGCTGTTCCAAGGCTCCTTATTTCTCTGCTCCTCTTCCTGCTCTGCTTTGCCCCATCACACCCGCCTTAGGCTTCTGAGCCCCAGCAGCACACCTGGGCCTGAGCCCTCTGACCGGGCCCCTCCCTGGCTCACCTGCACTTGCCGTCCCCATCGCCACCACGCTGCCTCTTTGCCTGTTGTCAAGGTCCTCACGATGACGGCTGTGCGCCAATCTGCATGCTTGATTTTCCCTCCTACTAGTACACTCTTGCTTGGGGAATAGGATTGGATTTTGACACCAGACTTCTAGAGACTCAGTACTTTTACCCTTAGGAATGCTTAAGCTTTATGCGATAATAGCATCACAGCTGGCAGAACTAAAAGGGAGTCCTGCTGCAGAAATAGAAGGAGTGAGGCTCACAAGTAGCCTGGCTAAAGTCAAACCATTTTGTCACACATTCATTCATTCAGCAGATATTTATGGAGAATCTGCTGTGTGTCAGGCACATGGTTAGGCATGGGATATACGATGGTGAGTAAAGATAAACTTTGACGAACCAAACTTGCCCTGTAGCTCTGATAGGCCAGTGGGGGAAGTAGCTAGTAGCTATCAAAGAATCACCTAGCTTGATAAAAATTACAACTGTGATAAATATTTATGAAAGGGAGTTACATGGTGCTATGTCATTAGGATGAAAGCTGAGTCTGGACAAAGACTTTGCTTTAAGATGGAGATTTCTGACACCTGAATAGTCACACCTGTGCTTTCAAGAATGAGATCTGCACCCTGCCCAGGTAGAGGGCTTTCTGTGAGCAAAGAAAAGAAATGACCTCATAGGTATTCCCCCAAATTTGTGAGAGTCATGAAGAAAAGGATCATACTCTTTAAAAAAAGCTTTATTTCTCCCTGTATCCATTCACTTCTTCACACATTCAACAAATATTTCAGAAATACTTACTCCATACCTGGCACTAAGTGCTGCAGATACACATTCACGTCCCTTCTCTTGAAGGACACACAGTTTAGCCAAAGATGGGCTTATAGCAAGATATGCTGTCAATTTCTACTATCAAGTTCCAACCAGGTTTTAAGGTTGAGAAAATCCTTTTGGCTCAAAGTTATTCTTTAAACAAGCCAAACTTAAGGTGTTACAGGTGGGATCCACACATTTCCCTTTGATTTGTCCCACATCAAAGATACAATAGTGAAAGAACACAGATTATTAAGTAAAGCAGACCTGGGGATCGAAATATTGCGAACACATTTTTGTGGTTTTTTTCCTGGTACCAGGGATCGAACTCAGGGCCTTGCGCTTGCGCTTGCCAGGCAAGCGCTTATGCCACTGAGCTATACCCCCAGCCCCACAAGTAAAGCAGACCTGAATTTGGAGGCTGCCCCAAATTTTACTAGCTCATGCCACTGATAAGTTATTTACCCTCATCAAGCCTCAGTTTCTTCCTCTAAATAATGGGGATAAAAATTCTTATTTCATGGGACCTGAAAAAGTGCCAGACACATACTAGGAACTCAAATATTTCTCTTTCAGCTCCTGTAACTGGATAGACCATCATAAGGGGACCAGCTGCTTCTACAAACATGCATCAAGGTTGCTGCCAGGTGCAGGTGGAAGGACATCAATTTCCTTTTCTTTTAGTTTAAGTGTCTTTAAAATAATCAAATTCAGTGTCTTTCTAGTGGGTCCCTGTACTTTGAACTCAGTTGAGTGTTTGATTAACACCAAAGGTTCATTTTTCACTTTCAACTGGTCCCCTCGCTTTAACATGTGAGCTCTCAGAATGTTCTTTGTTTCTCTTGCAAAATGTGTGTGTGTGTGTGTGTGTGTGTGTTTTGTAGGCAGGGGGTACAAGGAGGCAAAGTGTATTTTTAGAGCAACAGAGGAGCTTGCAGAAATTGAAAATAAGGTTTTCGAGTTCATATGTTTATGTTTTAGAAGAGATGTAGAAGGAAAATCTCAGTGGCGGTCTCCTTGTCCTGTTCAATATCTAAGAAGCCTTCTGCAACATGCCTTCTAGCATTCTGATTAAAAAGCATCCTGCCCACTTCTTGCTGGCCTCCCCCCTCTCGCCACCCCCAGCAGGGGCCTGAATGTGTGAGGGCTGGGGTTGCAGCACGAGAGGAGGGGTCGCCTTTGTGCCAATGTCAAGGCTCTGGATGAGCAATCTGCTTCCTTGGTTTGCAGGGCCCAATGATCAGGGCAGATTAATCCCCAGAGGTGGTCGGTGCACAATTAACATTTTTGCCTCTTATTTTAATTAAGAAGAGCCAGGGGATAGGGCGTTAGCATGTCTAATGGGACCGTGTGGCATGTGCTGACTGCCAGAGGAGTTTCAGTTATTAGCACTTGTTGAAGACTTTCTAGATAATTAAATACCACATTAATCATTGCTCTGAGTGGACACGGATTTTTATTTCTCATCTTGACTCCTCACATGCAGGAGGCAAAGTGGCTCCCAGACCTGGTGATTCCCCAGCACTCAGGCAGGAGCTCACCCTATGCATGCCCACTTTCAATGATTTTGTGGGAAAGAAAAGATTCTCCCAGACATCTGCCTCCGTTGTTCTGACAGCGGAAGCTCTCTTCACAGGCACATTAACATGACCTCATTAGTTCCTGCATCTCCTCTTCTAACCACATAAACCCGAGTGCAGTAGGAGCCAATCATGCTAATTACATCAGATCGGTTTGCATATTCATAAACCATTTTCTGTTTTATGGACAGCAAAAATAAACACAGTATCTCTTTAATAATTTTAAGTGGGTCACTTTCAGGACTGTATCTGTTTTAAATAAATTATCATATTGTTAAAGGCCACAGTCAAAAGCTATTTTTTGAGCAGCCCTAGAGGTTGGGGTTGGGGGTAGGGCGCATGGAGGGGCTGCAGCGAGTCAGTGGGATCAGCCAATTGGTCAATTTCCAAGGTCTTTTTTGCCAAAGAAAATCCAAAGTTGAAAACTCGCCCTGGCTTAGTGAACAGGTGCAGTGCAGCCTCTTACTAATGACAAAATATATTCTAGTCAGAAATATGAGATTATCACAATCACAGTCTCGTGCAGCAGGAGTGAAACCCAGTAACATACCAACGCCTGTGTTTTCTTGGAGGCATTTCACATTAGGGGCCAAGTTTAACATTCATATTTTCTCTAGGCAGGATGAAAACTGAGCATAAGAAAAACCAGGAGACAAACCTTCAGAATAGACTTTTCCTCTGTCCCTCTCGCACTGTTTCCCACTGCCCCCCCCCACAATTCTGGGCCCACTCGAATCCCTATTCTGATCCTTTCTGATCCAGAACCCAGAGCTCTCAACAATGGAACAGAATTAGAAATGGACATTTGGGGGAAAGCAGAGAAAGGTCTGAGAAACAAAGATATACAAGATTTTCAGATAGAGAACATGTTTTACCTACTTCAGAGAATATGGTTTTCAAGACTACCCAAAGACCTAGTTACTCGAGGCAATTGATTTGATAATCGCAAATCATTCCTATTCATTCATCCTGGAGGACTAATATTGTGCTAACCTGATTGAGTGCTGTATGTGTTTTAAAGTGATAATATAGCATTTCTCTATTTTAAAAAAGCATCCCGTAACCTCAGCACTTCATTGATACAAACGGATTTTTTTAAACCATGTTTAATAGAGAAGTTGTGCCCCATTTACATGCCGTTACAACACCACATTTATTTCCAGCTCTGGAGCTTGCTTCTTTTTCACTTTGTTGTAAACATCCCTGGGAGAATTAATGTGGCATTTCTTGGTGGTAGCTCGGGCTACCCCATTTTGTCATTGTTTTTACAAGGCTGCTTCCAAATGAGTGGGTGTGGGAGCTGGAACAGGCTCTAATTTTCCTTAATGCATAGGTCCCTGACTCAGACCTTCTTGAGGACCTTCTGCTCAATCTCCAAAAATGTTTGCATTTATTCACCTTCACCTTGGTTCCTGACTAGGTTAGTAGAGTCTGAGCACAGATGGCTGCCCCATGTTATTAGCTGAACCACAGTTGAAGCTTTTGTGTGTCAGCTGCACTGATTTTGAAATACCCTATTATTTGTGCAATATACCTTGGAATTACAGTTTATAATTTCATGAAAGCCTAACATATCTGAATGTTTACAAGTTCTATCCCTTGGGGAAATATATAGTGTTCATTTCTTTTGTTTAGTCTATTTAAAGTGGGACTAGATACAAAGCAGGCGTGATTGACAAATTAATGCTCTCAGCTCCTACTCAAAAGTACTTGAATTATTAGTACAAAAAGCATGTTACAAACTGTAATAATTTTAACTCCATTTCATTGCTAAAAGCTAATAATAATGAAAACAAATGAAAATAGTAATGCAATCTAACGCTAGCCAGAATGGAAGCGGTCCCAGAGTTGGGACTCTGCAATCAGATAATTAGCTCCATTAAAACTCAGGAAAGGGTGAGTCTATTCATTTATTTTAGATTCAGGAGAAAGAATGGCCTCTGTGCACCATAAATCAGCTCTAGCCTGCTCCTTTCATCCCCCTTCGCTCCACAGCCCACAAACTGCATTCTCTGGGTGACAGCTGTGTTCCCACCACGGAGAAGGAACAGAGGAACTCAATGGGTGGTGCCAGGGAGAAGGAAGCCACTGCTACTTGCAAATGAGTCCGCAAGGAGCAAAACCCACCTCCAGACTGTCCCATCCCTCTGAGGGAAGGAGAGAGCCGTGGGTGCTGCATTCCTGAGTGGAAGGGACAAGGTATTAGGAAATACCTGGTACGTCTGTCTGCATTCTTCAGAGAATCAGAACTAATGAGGGAGCTTTATATATTTATATATAATTTATATAAGAAATTGACTGTAATTTATTGTAATAAACTATATATGGAAAGAAGTCCCAGGATCTACAATAAGCAGGCTGGTGACCCTGGAAAACCAACTATGTCTCTCAAGTTTGAGGTCCAAAGGCTTTAGTTTTTTTTTTTTTTTTCCGGTACCGGGGATCGAACTCAGGACCTTGCACTTGCCAGGCAAGCGCTTATGCCACTGAGCTATACCCCCAGCCCCCCAAAGGCTTTAGAATTAGGGGAGCTAGCAGTGTCAGCAAAGGCAAGAGAAGACCAATGTCCCAGTTCAAGTAATGAGACAGCAGAAGGTCCAGCAGCCGAAGGTCCCTCAGCTTTGTGTTCTACTCAGGCCTTCAGTTGATTGGATGAGGCCCACCCTCATTAGAGAGGGCCATCTGCTTTATTGCATCTACCAATTCAAATGTTAATATCCTCCAGAAACACTCAAAATAATATTTTACTGAATATCTTGGCACCCCATGGCCCAGTCCAGTGGACACATAAAACTGATAATTGTGCTTGGGAACCTTAATCTGAATTTGCCCTGACAGTGTATTCATTATTATTTATCAGTGCAAAGCAAACCTTAGACTGCTGTTCTCCCAGTCCGGGCTCTTGGCGGATCTGGACTGAGCTCACTCACACAACTGCAGACAGCAGGTAGGTTGTGTAGACAGCCCAGGATAGCCTCACTGACGCTACGCTACACACCTGCCTTGGACTTCAACAAACCACTGGCCCAAGAGAATGGGAAGTGTGTGCTTGTCATTCAGCAGCTAGCCCAGGAGTGCTCACTTTACCATTGTTTTGGTCCAAACAAACCCTGGGAAGCCTAGAGGGAGCGTAGCAAGGATATGGACACAGGAAGGTGTAAACAAGTTGAAGGCCATAACCACAGCAATTTACTACAGTCCATGACTTGGTCCCCTAGCATGCTCTCTCTGACTGTGGCATGGAGGGAAGCAGGTGGGGGCAGGCATGTGAATTCTGTCTACTATGACTTCCAAGTTTTTTAACTGCTGGTATCCCCCAGACCTTCCCTTGGCTCCCTGCAGCAAGGGTCCTGGGATGACATTACCTGCATGTGGTAACATCAGAGCGGAATACTAGTCTGCACATGAGCTCTAATGCCTTTGAGTGGAGACTCTGAAATATTACATGGCCCTCCCTTGAGGAACACCTTCTAAATTTTCTGATGTAATGAAAGGCTCCCAAATGCCTTAAGGAGTTCTAAAAGGAGCTGAGTTTACACAGAGGTTAGATCACCCCAACCCAGAAGTATGTCCCTGTCTCTGGGCACAGATGAATCTCGACCTGGCAAACAGATCACAAGTAATGCTGCCTTGGTGATATGAATAGAAATTCATTGTGGCTGATTAAGAAAGACTTGAGCCACCATTCTTTGAAGCTGAGGTAGGAGGGTCTCAAGTTTGAGCCCAGCATGGACCATTTAATGACTTAGGGAAATTTTGCCTGAAAATAAAAGGCTAGGGATATAGCTAAGGGTAAAGGTTTTTGGTTCTATCCCCAGTACCATACACACACACACACACACATACACACACACACACACTCAGGGCCTGAGACTTTGGTGTCCTGCTAACAGCCAGGAGCTGGCTTGAAGTCATACACTCTTGATCTCTTGATCACCACCCACACTTGGGAGGGTGGCATACATGGGGGAGAGCGAGACCATGGATATAGAGAAGGTAATTCAGGGTATCTTCCCAGGAAGTGCAGCAGATGGGTACAGCATTAAAGGAATCCTGTCTCAATCTATGGAAACTTGCAGCCCCAGAACCCTGACACAGCCCTGGTGGTCCAGTCCGGGTGGCCAGGTTGCAGGCTCTGTGTAGATGTGGAGTGGGAACCCACTGATGTGCCCAGAGCCTCCTACAGTTCTTCCCTTGTGTGTTGTGCTGCTTCTGCTTAGAATTAAAATATTGTACAGAAATGCAGGTTTATTGTTATCAATCCCATCTCATGAATCGTGACAAATGTATTCTTATGCAGATAATTAAGAGATAATGTCAACTGAATAAAGCTTTATACTGAAATAATGGTTTCACCACTGCTAAGTTTATGCCTTAGCAAAATCAGGGTGTTTGTCCCCAAAGCATAACTCCCTATCCCTTGACAACTGCCTGTAACACCCTCCTTCACCTCTCTACCCCTTCTCCCCAAGTCATGATCATAGCAGAGCCAGTGCCTGGGGGACCAGGTAGGGATGTGAATTCTCTTCTTTCAAGAGGATTGGATTGGGACCAGAACTCTGGGGCTCCCACACAAGCATTTCTGCTTCTAATCTGTGGGGTTGCCTTGGAAGAATGTCCCTCATCACTCTGCCTTTTCCCCCCTCATTTGTTGTGAAAAGGTTCACTCTTGACCCTGATTCTAAAGCTGAATGAGATCCATCTGGTAGCATTTCAATATCTTGACTATCAGCAGGATATACATCAGATTCCATTTTTGCTCTGTATGTGCATTTCTGCTGGCATGTATGGTCAAGCTCATAGAACAAGTTAAAGTTGATTTTAAGGGCATTAGAACTGGACATGTATTAAAAGAACTAAAGAAGCATGTGTCATGCACACTTTCTTCCTGCGTGTGTGTGTGTGTGTGTATGGTCCCATGAGTCATTCTGTGTGTCATCTCCAGTGTAAGAGTCACATATGGCCCATGCCTTATCCAAGAGCATCTATGAGGAAGCTGGACGTCCTGTTCATCATAAGCACATGTGAACAGCTCACTTGTAAAAGGTAAACCATGTTCCCTCAGGGCGGGCATCGGTGGACTGGTGCGCAGGAGAGAAATGGGCTAGAGGCCTGGTGGGAGGTTACACAGATAGGTGGCAAGACGCTGTCCCGGCACAGAGGGACTTCACGCAGCAGCCAAGTGGAGATGGGGAAAACTCAAGCGGAGAAAGTAAGCAACATCTTGGAAAGGTGGGAGAATTGTCAAGATTCCAAATCCATCTGCTCCACTTTGCTCTGTTTCTTAGTGTCCTTTCCTTTTTTTTTCTTCTTCTTCTTCTTTTTCTTTTTTCTTTTTTGTGGTACCGGGGATCGAACTCAGGACCTTGCACTTGCCAGGCAAGCGCTTATTCAACTGAGCTATATCCCCAGGCCCTCTTAGTGTCCTTTCCTTACACTGAGCACCACTTCATTTTTATAGGTTATGAAGGAAGATGAAAAGTCCTAGTTTGTGGTCTGAGATTTCAGTGGTTTTTAAAACACACCCGGACATCAGGCACAGGAGCAGAAAGCCCTGGCTGGGTTGAGAGCTGGGCTCTAGTTCCTGCGATGCTCTTGCTTCCCGCGTGGCCTTGGGCAAGACATGCGAACCAGGTCTTAGCCCAGAGGGGGCGCCTGACGGTTTCCAAAGTCTCCCCCGGTCCCACGTGTTATTATACTGACACTCAGCATCAGTAGTGATTATTTAGCAGAAATGTTTTAGTCCTATGTTTGAAATATTCTTTTAGAACGATTTCAAAATGTAGTTTTCCTCAAGTTTATGTTTCTCTTTGAATTTGTCATGTATGTGATTAATCACTGGGAAAAAATCAAAAGTCCTGAAAGCCAATTACTAGAAAGGATTCTTTTCTTTAAGGCAAAAGGTCTATTTGATGACTTCTCTTAATTTCTTCATTTTTCCTTACAGTTTCTTAATTGGAGGGGGAGAAGAGGAACAAACATCAGTGATTCCATCTGAAACTGACATGTACATCACAAAGCTTAATGTGTGAACACTGGTTTTGTAGAGCAGAGATTGTTAGTGTTGTTTAACACAAAGCTTCACTGGAGTTAGTGTTTAGAATAATTGTATTTAGAAAAAAACATTTTGGGGGAAATTCTACATCTGTCAAATGTGAGCATAATAGAGATTGTGTTTTTAGGTTTTATTTTGTTGGAGGAAAGGTAAGGGTGATAAGGAAGTCTGGGGTTTTTGGGATTTAGAAAAATTAATTATGTACTCTTCAGTTAGATTTTCCTACTTAACAAAAAGAGGTATGTCCTCTGGAGGTAGGAGAAATACATAAAGAAATGTGTGAACAGAAAGCCGGGGGAAAGGGCTGAAAAGAATCAGAATGTTCTACATCGTAAAATCGAGGAATGTGGATGCTCCCAAGCAGGAAGGGACAGAGGAGAGAGGGAGGGGACAGAAGGAAACAAGGCACAACCCAGCTCTGTGACAGCCTGTTCAGAAAAAGATTTCTGGCCACTAATTATCATTTGTTAACTTTGCTGGAATGTAAATTCATTTCTATTACTCCATAACCTTCGATAAAGTTCCCTGCACACAATTCTATCGTAAGTGGGATATTTTTGTTTGGCTGGTTGGTTGGTGTTACTGTCTGTGTAGGGAAATCTTCTCGTCTCTGGCTTGGTTTCCATGTGGAAGGATGGCATATGGCATTCTCGCTCTGAATTGGCCACTTGGCTGTTCCTCTACCCCAGTGTGTGTTAGACAGAGGAACGCGGCCTCTAGTGCAGCCCTCTTTTCCCCTGGTGTTCTGAGTCTGTTTCAGCGGAGAATCAGTGCCTGGATAGCCCTAGCAGGAAAGCCAGGGCAGGCTTCTCCAGTCCTCCTTGTGACTGGGTAAGTTGTCTGCCCATTCTGGGGTGAGATCCAATATTAAAAAGGCCATTGTTACCCTGTGACCAAGCCGTGCACTCCACAAGCAATCTCATCTGCAGCAAAGCCAACCTCTGCATCTCCATCTGTCTGACCCTGCCATCTCTTTCAATTGATTCAGGAAGCGGAGGAGTATGTTAGGTCCTTCACTCCCAGCACAACAGACCACAGTGAACATTTGTGGTATGAAAGATTGAACCAATGACTGGTTCAATCACAGGTATAGCCAGTGAATAAAATGATCCTGACACATAAATTCACAAAGTAGAGGTTAATTTCAGATTGAATATGAAATTACCGTTTTTGCAGGTCAAAAATAGTTGAATACTGGCAATTTCCTGCAGTTTAACCTAATAATCCTTCAGTCCCAGAAGAGCACTGAGGACACTTTCTGAGCTCCATGTGGCTTTCTTCTCGAATAACCAACTTCAGACTGTCAGCTGACCACAGAACTTTAGGTCCTGGATCTCTGTATGGGGAGGAGCACCTTATTTCTTCCCATCTAGAACCAGGCTGCTCTCCCAGGACACACTGAAGGTCACCCCAAACTCTTTACTTGTGGCTGGGGGAGAGATATGACCCAGCAAGCACACCCTTGAGGTCAACTCAGAGAATCACCTCATTATGCTCAGATCAAGTGACCAGTTAGTTCAACCCACCCTGTCAGTGCCTGCAATTCCCACTATGACACACAACTTACAGGTTACAAAGCACTTGTGGATCCCGTCATAATAATCCCATAAAAGAGGGATTATTATCTCCGTTGTATAGATAAAGACCCTGAAGTCATAACGACCAGTGTTTCTGGGGCACTATTTAAAAATAAAAGCACTGTGCTATGTGCCTTAGAATATTTCACTGAGTCCTCAGAACCTTTTCTGACCTGGATTTTATTCCCTTCAAATGCTCACAGTGGACAGGGGTCCTGTCCAAGGTCACGTGCAAGTAAAGATGGAACTGGGATCCCATCCGAAGGCTCATGACTCTAGGGTCGCCTGGTTGCACTTTTCCCCTTTGTTTCACATGAGGAGAATCGCTCAGGTCTCATGGATAGAAGAGCAGAACTGAAACTGGAGGCCAACATAGGACATCATGTTACCCGTTAGTATTGCCTCGAAGCACAAATTTGTTTCTAGCTAACAGTTCCCTAATTCTTAGGATTAGAAGGACAGCAAAGATGGTACTCAATAAAGAGAAAACCTCACATAGCCTTAGATTAATTAATTAATTAATTATTAATTCAAGGAGCAGGATAAAAAGCTATGTGGAGTTCTGTATGTAACTCTATGTACAGTACAATTACAAATAAATGTAAGGTTCCACTGAGATCACGATTAGGGCAACTGGGAGCCAAGGGTTTTGGTTTTATCCTTGCCACTTACTATGGCACAGACCTTGAAACAAATCATCTGCACTTCCTTTTTCTCTCCCATAAAACTAGATCAATAACTCCAGTTTTGGGTCCCTCGCAGTGCCTCTGAAAGCAGCAAAAGGAGTAAGAAATAGAAACTGTGGAAGATTGTGTGAAATAGCGAATGAACCTATCCATGTATGATCTATGATCCAACTAACAAGAGGCACAGATTTCTGCGGTGCACTGTGGAGGGCCTTTCCCAGGCTGCTCGGGGTCTCTACAAAGGATTTGGCAAAATGAGAACGAGGTGGACTTGCCAGAGCACCGCACTGCACACGGGCTCTGGGAAGCCTCCTGCAACCGCACAACACACAAACGGTTGCAGTTCCCAAGCCCAGAAAGCTCGCACTGCCTCCAAGGCAAGGTGTGAGCGCACATTCCCACTCAGCGCCCCACGGCATGCACAGTGCAGCCTAGTGGGGGGTGTGCGCGTGTGCGTTTGTGCTCGGAGAGGCTGTCTGTGAAATCTAAAGTGCCAGTGGTGCCCTCAATACAGCCAGCACCGTCAGAGGATCCCCTAACTGTCTGGTGTGCTTAGTTGTAACATACAGCATTCTGGAATGAATGTGAGAACTTGTTTGGGGTGGATTCGTGGGGGAGTTTGCTGGCTCTCCTGAGCTTTCAGGAACCTTAGCCAAGCATAAATCATTCACTTTAGCTCTGGTGTAGGGATTATCCTCTGGCTAGAGGCACTAGAAGACTCTTACCAGAGATGGAGGGGTGGAAACACTAGGGTCTGCTGTCCTAGGGTCCGAAGTCTCAGCTATGTAGGGTGAATCTCTAGAGATATAATGTACAGCACAATGACTAGTCATTAATATCGTATTGTGTACTGGGACTTTGGTAACAGTAGACTTGAAATGTTCTTACCCTACTCCCTAAAAAGGAAAAAAAAGGTTAGCTATGTAAGATGGCTATGTTCCTTTGTTAGCCCGTAGTACTTACTCCACTGTGCATGTGTATGTTAAAACATCGCGGTGTATATCTTAAATATTTACAATTGTTAAGTGAAGAAGGAAGTGGTAGAGGCTGTTATTATTAGTTGTAGTCACAGAAGCACTGTGAAGGTTTGGCAACTTTCCTCTGTATCCATATTTCCCCATTTCTCCTTTTCCTCCTGACAAGTCACATTGCTTTTATATTCCCTCTCTTAGATTAAGTGTCCTAAATTCTACTGGGGGATAAACCCTAAAGTGGGAAGAGGCTGTGAAACTTCACTCATTCAGCTCTCGTTCCAGTGTGTCTAAGAAGTGGAGGTTTTGCTAAAACCAAGACTTTTAGCAAAAAGGAAAGGGACACCCTGGACATAAGCCACCAGACCTCAGGTGCTGTCAAGTAAGGGCTTCCTTTAGCTCCCCGCCTTGTGTGGGAGAGCAGGTAGTTCTCCCAGCTTTGAAACTGCTTCTTCGACCCCTTTGTCCTGGAGACCGAGGGCCCCAGGAAATGCCAGCTACACATCTCAGAGCAGAGGCTTCCCAGGTGGGCTTTAGAGATGCTCATTTGTGTACTGGTCCAGAGTTGATTGACAGGCAGCAGGACAGTAAGTCCGGAAATGCGAATGAACCTGGCTAGAGCTGAGGCTATAGGTCCTCAGGAAGGGAGGAACTGAAGGTTTCTATCTGGGTTTAGATTCTAGGAAAGCAGCCGGTTTGTTAGGATTCTGGTTATCTGCAATGAGAACCCAGCAAGAACCAAGTAACTCGGACTTTTTTTTTAATCGAAGGGGTCCATGGATGAGCTTTAGAGAGTCTCTGAGATGAAACACATCATTTATTTGTGGGTGAATTTTTCTAGAGAGAGCAGGCATAACTTTCATTAGATTATCAAAGGCATTTGTAACTCCAAAATGCTTAAAACTGTAAAATACTATAGGGCCCTGGGTCTCCAAGATATCTGGGAGGAAAAACAGGTCAGAACTGCAAATTCAGGTGGGTGTTAAGACCCCCGACCCCCACTACGTTTGTCTCTGTTCTCAGGTGTCAAATTCACCGTAGCCCCTACCCTGCCCACAGGGCATTTGAGTCTGGGCTGTGCCTTCCTGGTCCCTCTCCTTGTTTCTGTGACACTAATCTTTCAGATGTCTTTTCGCCTGGGTTTCTTCCCCACAGCCTTTGCCGTCTGATTTTCTCAGTTCATTCTCTAACCTTCTCCGAGCACCCTTTCTTTGCCCTCTTCCAGTGACCCAGTCCATCCAGTGGAAGTGGCCTTGCCTACAATCCCCTGCCACTGAGGCCTGAAACTGGGATCAGGGTCCCCTCTCACCTGGCTCTGCCCTCCAGCAGGTGCATTCGGTAGGAAAAGCCTTAAATCTGTCAGAGCCGTGCTCTAGTCCTCTTCTCGCCTGCTGGCCACTGCCTGGCTCAGGTCCCCAGCAGTTCAACAGCTCAGACTCTCAGTTGGCGCCCTAACTGGTTCTATGACCCAATACTATTGCAGAACTGATGTTTGAAAGACATAAATCCTGCCTAACTTTATCATCCTCTATTTAGAATCCTTTTGCATTTTCAGGATCAGCAAAGTGCAAATTCTTTAGCTTAGCACAGAAGGCCATTTAGGAGCCTGCCATTGCCCGTTCTCTGCTGCATCTGCCACCACTGGCCCACATGTCCCTCCCCCGGCTCCTCACAGTCTGCCAGGTACCACACTCTCGCACTTTGTCTTTTGGGTAGAACAGACTTATTTCACTCTTTGCCTACTGTGTCATCCAATACAGCCGCATTTTAATTTTAATACAATTAAAAATTCAGTTTTTCCAGTCATCCTAGTCACATCTCAGTATACCTTAATGGCTACCAGTTACCATATTAATAGGCCATTTCTATCACTGCAGAAAATTCCACTGCTCAGCATTGGTCTAGCTAACTCCATGGCCTCTAAAATTCAGCTTGGTTCACCTGCTCCAGGAAGCCTCTCCAGTGTAGGCTGGAAAACCCTCCTCAGTGCACCTTCAATCTGCCACTATTAACTGGGCTCAACAACTTGTATGAATGTCTCACCATTCTATAGGTTTCCTGAGGGCAGAGACAAAGGTATCTTACCTGCCTCGGTCAGTCTCACCAGCACCCAGCACAGTGCCTGAAAGAGAACAAATGCTCAGTTAGTATTTGTGGGATAAAGAAGTTGTAACCAGCTGAAATGAGCAACACCAGCCTCACTCTCAGAGAGTAGTGGGTTTAAGGGATGTGTTGGTCACAGAAGGCTTCCTAGGGGAAAGAGACAAGGCTATGCACCCAGCACTGGAAGCAGAAGGAAAGAAGTCTTTGTAGTTCCCTGACTGGTGCGATGGAGGTGGTCAAACGTAGCTACTGAGCACCTCTGGCTTTTGGAGTATGTAATCACAGTCTGAGACTCAGGCCAGTATGACTTCCTTCAGGCAAGGCTTAGAGAGTGCTTGAAACCTGGAACGGAAGAGAGTTTGGAAGTAACTCAGACCTTTATCTAGTGTATTGATCTCCTCTGCAGCAGGACCCTTCCCCTGATCACATCTGGTGGCAGGCAGCACCTTTCCTCCAGAATTGGCCTGTTACATTTCTGGACAGCTATTTTGGTGGGAAGTGCTTTTTAATACTGAAGTGCAATCTCCTTCCTTAGATCTACAGCTTCGTGCTAGCTCTACCCTCTGATGCACACAGAATGTATCTGTCTTTCTCCCCATAATTAAAAGCCACCTGTGGGTGCAGACATTGGTCTCTTCCTCCAGGGATCACTGGCATTCCTAAGCTGGACACCTCATGGGTAGTTAATTTTTATTAAACCAATTATCTCACAGCTTCCTATTTCCTGGCTGATCCACATAGAGATGTAAATCAGCAAACTCTTCTTGTCAAGGAAATGTGATATATTTTACCCCTTAAATGTTTTTTATGTATAAGAACTTAGAGCAGTTTTTGGCTCAGATGTTCAGGCAAGGAGCCGAAATGATGAGTTAGTCATTCCCACCTGACAGGGGCCCCCGGTATGGAGATTCATTGTAGGATGGATCCCTGGCGTTGCCTAAGCAGGAATATGTGTGTCAACATCTCATAGCTGGTATTTTATTATTTATAGAATATAATGTTGATGTGACAGTCCTAATAATAGCAACAACAATAATAGCTAACCCTTACAAAGAGTTTCCCATGCTCCAGGCAAGGTTCCAAGCACCTTATATACATTGCGGTTTACCACAATCCTGTGTGAAAGGTACTATCATTAACCTCACTTTAAAGATGGTAAAACTGAGGCATGAAGAGTGAGTGTTCTCAGTCTCGATTGCCTCATTCCTTCTTTCATTATTCAGTGAATTCCTAGATTTGTCACATACACACAGTGTCCAGCACTCTAACACATCATGTTGCCAATGTTCAATCCCTGAAATCGTCACAGCATCCTGTTGGGAGCTGCTGGAGTTTAGTGGCTGGTCATGTGTCTGAGGATGGGACAGATCCAGAGTGCCTCAGGCAGTCAAGCAACCTCAGTATTGAATAAGGTATCTGCTTGGACAATCACAGTCTTAGTCTTAACCTTAATCTTAACCTTAGTCTTAGGCTTACTTAGTCTTAGTTGCTAGGCAACATTATCTCTCCTGTTACTACTTTGGGAGTGTATAACATAAACACTCTTACTGTTGGGAGTCAGTCTCCTTGCTCATGAGGCAGGAAGTGACTCCACCTGACCCTGGCTATCGTCTCTTACCTTCATTTTCCCTATCCTCTCGCCGTTTTCTGCCCAGGACCACAGAGAGACCACCAGCTCCCAGAGCATCCCTGCAAGATGGGGTGTGTTAGTTCCATTTAATAGTTGAGAAAATAAAGGTTCAGAGGATGAAGTAGGTTTGTTCATTCTGGCGCTTCTAAGTGCTGGGAACTGGAACTCTAGCAAAACCCCTATCTGTGGTGCTGGTTCCACCACGGCACTTCTCTGCTCCTAATGAAGGCAGAGCCCACTCCTGTGAGGTGGTAGTTAGTGATGGACTTCACACCTGGTACTCCATTTCCTCTCTCCGGACCTTGGCACCTGCATCCTCCCTCTATCGTATGAAGCTGGCCTAGGACACAGGTTTTTGGCTTCATGCTCCAGAGTTTCTGGAGATACTGGGCTGCTCAGGGATCAGTAAGGCACAGGAGTCCACCGCTGAGGGCGTGGCCATCACAGACAGAAGGCAATCTCAGCACCTGTTGGGCAGGCACACTGTGCTCAGATATCTGACCTCCTCCCGTGGGTTCCGTCCTCCCAGCTGTCCCTCAGCTCCTGTTCTGCCTCAGGCCAAAGCACCTGGGCTGGCCTTTGGCTCTTTCTTCCTCCAGAACCATAATCCCAACACAGAGCAGAAGGGATGGCTTTGGGGTCCTGGAGAGAACCTGAGACACTCCCAAGTTCCTCTTTCACACTCAACTCACCATAAACATGGATGAATAATTTCTAGTCCTGTGCTGTACATTTCTCACAGCTCAGATGAAGTCCATAATCTGTCTTTTTCATGGGCTATTAAATTCAAACAAGGTATTCACTTTCCCATTCATTCTTTCATTCATTCATTCATTCAAGACATGCGTAGCAAGCATCAGCCAGGTACGCAGCCTTCTTATAGGAGTTGAGGCTATGTGAGTGAATAAACAATCCAAGCCTCATGGAACCTCTGTTCTAGAAGGATTACAGACAAAAGGCACATACAGAAGGAAACAGGAAGCAGAGCGCAAGGATAGAATGTAATGCAGATTCCGTTTTTACAAACGTGGTTAGAGGAGAATTCCATTAGGAGACTGAATTTGAGTGAAGTAAATCAAGTGAAGGAGCCAGTCTGCAACTATGGGGAGGACTGCTGTGGTCAGAGAAGAGAACAGGTATAAAGGCCCTGCCTCTGACCTCAGGGGATCGCCCCTCTCTCCCATACTGGGGATTGAACCCAGGGCCTTCACACTGAATTACATACATCCCGGTCCTTTTCTTTTGTGGGGTGGGTGTCACTAAGTTGTCTAGGTTGCGCTCAGACTTGTGATCCTCCTGCCTCAGCTCCCCAGAGTGCTAGGATTATAGGCATGTGCCACCAACTTAGCCAGAAGATTGCTTTAATGTGGAGCTGATCTAAAGCCAGGATACCCTCTGAACACTGGGTAGTCCAGGTCTAGAAGACTGTGGCAAAGTTAGATGAGCCTCTTGGGATGATTTGAAATGCATATTTGATTCTGGGTGCAGTCACAGCAACTAGTTCAGAGAACCAGAGCCCAATTTGAATCCTGAGTGAGATCCATGACTCTGGGGTTCAGTGGGGCAGGTGCACCCCTGGCCTGGAAGCAGTGTGAAATCAGACCCAGCCCCTGTGGCCCCAAACCAGTCACACAGCTGGCCTGTCCTGGGATATAGGGCCTCTTTTCCAGCAGGGAGTGGCCCGCATTGATAGCTATCCCATAGCCACAGAACCAGAGGCAGACCCTTTCCTCAGGCTCTCAAGGCACAGTCAGACCCAATGTGGTGAAAGAAATGGATATGTGTTCCAGGGTTGGGGTGGGGGGTAGTTTCTCTGCTCCGGAGTACCAAGCCCTGTACGCCTTTCTGACTCAGTGCCTTTGACCTCCCAGACTGTCAGGTTTCTAGATAAGTTTATTTGTCATTTCTCCATCCATCCATCCTAGAAGCGCTCAGCAAATCCAAACCTTATGTCCTGCAGCTCCTTCCAGAGGCCTATGTATGCTCCTGGGTCCTGGGGCAGCTGCCAGCCACCACATCTCGCTGAGCTGTTGCCTTGAAGGCTTGAAGGGGTCTTGGGAATCAGGAGCAGCTTTTGGGGCTTCCATGCAGTGCTTTGTGCCTTCGTTCCTGCTGCAGCAATTGCACTGTGGGTGCTGCTTTGCAGTGTGCAGAACCCCTCTCACACATGTAATGAGTAAACACACACACACTCACACACACTCACACACACATGCACACACACACCTGAACAAACCATTAAGCCAACAATATCTGAGGCAAAATTCACGTATCGTGCACATGATTCACTGGGTTTTAGTAACTCACTAAGTGGTTCAGCCATCACTATTATATAATTCCAGAATATCTTCACCTTCCCAAAGAAATCCTGTACTCTTTAGAGTCATTTCTCACTCCTCCTCAGTCCCTAGAACCTCTAATCTATTTTGTCTCTATGGATTTGCCCTTTCTGAACATTTCATAATAAATGGAATCATGCAATATATGACCTTCTGTGTCGTTTGCAGCATGAATCTGTACTTTGTGCCTTTTTTATGGCTGAATAATGCCCGTTGTATGGATATACCATATTTTGTATTTTGATTCAATAGTTGATGGACATTTGGGTTGTTTTTTCTTTTTTTGGCAATTAGCAATGATGCTGCTATGAATATTAATATACAAGTTTCGTGTAGACATATGTTTTCAATTCTCTTGGGTACAGTATCCTGGTGATACGCTAGCTTTGTGTTTCCTATTTTGAGAAACTGCCAAGTGTTTTTTTCCACAATGCCTGTATCATTTTCAATTTTTACCAGGAGTATACGAAGATCTCTGTTTCTCTACATCCTCAGAAGCATTTTTGAGGTCTTGTCTTTTTAAAAAATTATAACCCCAAAGACATACATATATACATAGAAATGTACATATATAAAAGTTATAGCCATCCTAGTTGATGTGAAGCTGTACCTCACTGTGGCTTTGAGTTGCATGTCCTTAATGATTTTGAGCACTGTTTTCATTTGCCTCCTGGCCATTTTGTATTGTCCTTGGATAGATGTCTACTCACATTCTTCTCTGATGTTTCATTGGGTTGTCTTTTTTATTGTTGTGCTATAAAAGTTTCTTATACATTCTGGGTGCCCTTGTCAGATATATGATTTGAAAATATTTTTGCCCATTCTGCAGATCAACTGATTTGCTTTCTCAATAGTGCTTTTCAAAGCACAAAAGCTTTTAATTCTGAATGAGTCCAATTTTTTCTCTTTCCTGTTGATATCATAGTTAAGAAATCGTTGCCTAATCCAAGGTCATGAAAATTTACATCTATGTTTTATTCTAAAACTTCTGTTGTTTTAGCTCTTTAATTTATGACTCTAATTCATTTTGAGATATTTGCATATGGTGTGAGGTAGGGGTCCACTCATCCAGTTCTTTCAGTATCATTTACTGAAAAGATTATTATTTCCCCTGTTGAGTTGTGTTGACACCCTTGTCAAAATTCAATTGGCTCACATGCATTTTGAAAGATGTTGGTTCTATTCTTGTTTGCAAATTAGCTTGTTGATATCAAAATTATTCTATAGCTTCACATGCCTAGCATGGTGCATAGTCCTTAGCACAGGATAGATGCATAGGGGCTGACTGTAGTTAATTAAATATGCCTATAAAATCATCATACTTAAGAGATACTCTGAGGCCCTCTTGTTTTCAGGGAGCCTTCTGAACTGGAGAGAAGTGATTTTTCTCTCTGGCCTTGCTTTCCAACTGACCGTGTTGTGGATGACCATTTCTACCAACCACAGTTTTGATTTACCTTATAGTTATGATTCCGTGTCTATCTCCAGGGGATTCTGCAAGCAGGCAACCTTAGCTTCTCTTTAGGCCCAAGGAATCTGTCTGCAACTCTGATCCACATTCTTAGTAAGGGTGCTTAGTGCTGTGAGCTATTGTGCACAGCTCTCTGTAAGTTACTGTGGTGGACTTTTACGTCCAACCTTGTACATACGTGGGGGTTTTCCAGCATTCTCAGATCTTGTCTTGACAACATACTGTGGTGACTTTAAAGATAGGCTTGGTGCTCCCATTCCCCAGAACAAGTGTTTTCATTCTGGCATGGTTCTTCCTAGTCCTTTGTCACATGTACACATATTTGCTTGTATTTTCCAGTATAGTGCAAATATGATTTTGTGGATCAATTTTTTACTTTATTATAAATATTGTCCATGTCTCCACATGGCCCTCATATTACACATTTCTAAGACCTCGTTGTGTTAATGTGCCAGTCTCTTCTTGTTTGTAGGCTTGTCCCTTTAGAATTTTTCCCCATCCTCCACCGTTCTGGGATTTAAGAAATATGTCTTAGGAAAAAACAGAAACAGACCATGCCTCACTCACCAGAAGGACAGTTCCTACTCAGTTCCCACTGCAAGCCTTGGTGGTTACAAGCCGTAAGGACCCCCAAATGCCTGGAGACCAGCTAACCTGATTTAAAGAACATGCATGAAAAAATAACTGCAACCTCTGTGTCCTCATGAAATATGAGATTATACAGTTTGCCTGTGCAGCCTAAGCTCTTCCAACCCCTAGTAATGTAATCAGGGTCATTGGTGGTTACATTAGTGAATCATGAGACCCTGAGCTTCAAAGAAAAGGAGGAAGAAGGCCAGATAGGAAACTGAAGTCAGAAAAGGAGAGGCGCAAAGGCAAGCCAGGAGCATTCCCACAGGGAAACAAACGTTGCCAACAATTCTGCTTGGTTTCTAGAATGATCATTTAGCAGCGTTTTGAAGAAAACCTTCCAGTGACACAGAAGTTTCCACAGTAAATCTAGTGGCATCTTGCATCCAGGATTGTTCACCAAGCCTGTGTGCCGACCACTGGACCGGGCCTTGGGGAAATCTAGCCAGAAGAAAGAATACACCTCCCCTGCTCTGGGGCATGCTTCTGGAAGCCGGGGCAGCAAGAATACCCAGCAAGCTCCCAGTGACTTCTTTCTAGGCCCTCTCTCACCGAGGTAGCTCTCTCGCTCTCTCCGAGTTGGGTCTGCAGGAAGTAGAGTAGCCCAGAGCAACCATTGTGCCGCGCAATTAAACAAGAATGCTCCGACTTGACAGTTCCACTCTGAAAGTTTTCAAATAGTGTTTGGAATGTTTACATAATTGTTCAAAAGAGGCTTTTTTCAATGTACCTGTTTACACTCTTTCCTTTTGGAAATTCTTTCAGCAATCAGGCCCTGGAGGGCTCTCAGCCTGCACTTGCAGCCCTTGATTGCCGAGGGAGGAATGAAAGGCCCGTCAGGGAATCGCTGGGAAAACATCCCCTAACAAACGTCCTCTAATGAAGGGGGCGCCGCTTTTGCAGCCGCAGCGGTGGAGGGGGCCGCTGAGAGCCGAGGGGCAGCGCCGGGCCCGGCAGCGCGCAAAGACGCGGTTTTATTGTGGGGCTCTTGCGTAGAGGGCGTGCCAGACCCCTCGCTTTTGTAGGCAAATTTCTCACCGGGGCCAAGCAACTTTCCACAATTTAATTAAGTGGCTTTAGAGGCCGGAGTTGGCCTAACAAGCTCCTGTTCATGAATGAAAGATTTGTCCCCAGCAGCGGGGCCCCGGCTGGAGACGAAGTGGGCAGTGGTTACTGCAGGCTCCGGCCGATTTCACGGCTCGCGCGGCCGCCAGCCCGGGAGCGCGCGGCACCGGAGGGGAAGGCGGCGGCGCGGCTGGCGGCGGTCCTTCTGGGACTCGTCTCACCTAGCTCGCAGCAAATATGCCATCCATATGCCCAGGATCACAACCGAATCAGCTCCATCAGGCCTGGCAAAGAGGCATTTAAATTGCTAATACTGTACCGGGGAGCGATGACAGAACTGCCAAAGAGCAGCTCCGTAGGATCCACAGAGAGAAACCTGGGGGGAGAGGGAGGGTTCAGAAAGAGCCCACATCAGAAACGCCGGAAGCTGGCTGTTAGGAAGGAGGCCAGGGAAGTGGGGATCCGTGGTAGGGAAAGCTCAGGAGCAAAGGTGGCAAAAATATGCCCAGGATGGAGCCCGGTGGGCCCCTGGAACCCCTTCCTCATCCACGGTTTCTGTTAACGGCCAGCTGGGGTTTCCACCATGGCTGCTCTAGACGAGAGAGGCATCTTCCCTTACCTTTGAACAAGACAGCTTTTCTAGAAGAAAAAAAATAATAATAATAAAGTGCAGGCTGGTTGAAAGAAGAGCTGGCTGGCTGTTGCCATGAGGGGTTCCTCAGTGATGGTTGTTGAGTATTCCCGCCCTTGGCCGCGGTCGCGCAGGTTTGGAATGAGGGTCTTTCGCAGCCACTTTCCAGTGGAGGGTTCACTGAGTGTTTTTCTCTGCCTGTATTTTTAGAAAAAATTATGATGACAGTTGTTAGGTCTCAGGCAGGCAGGCAGGCAGCACATTCCATTACAAAGTTAGCATGAAATCAATATGTAAATAACCCTTTCTAACTGGCAGCTATTTTTGAAGGCATAACGCACCTGATGTTGCAGGTTTGTTCCAGTGCAGTTTAAATACCTCTCTGTCCTCTGAGTCTGCCAGCGCGCTCACAGGCGGAAGATCCTTTCCTCCTCCTCGCTTGATCTCTGCATCAGCCTGGATGTCGGATGGCAGTGATGCCTCCACCAGCTTTCTCTTCAGACCTCCTCCATTGCTTAAAAATCAGATTGACAAGACCTGCTCCAGGCCAGGACTGTTAGCTTCCCTTTGGCAGGGTCATTTTTCAGTAGCATGGGTCTCCCTGGGAGGTGGCAGAAACCTTGGCTAACAACAGAAAGAATTAAAAGAGAGAGAAAGCCCAAGAGGCTAAGATCAGGTTTGAATCAGAAATTCAGACAGTCACTGCCAAAATGCATAGAAGTCATTGCCAAGACATAAAAGGTCGGTGGATACCAGCCATGGGAGGAACCAGGTGAGGGCCATTGCTGCAATTCAACAGCAAGACAGAGGTCTCAGAGTGCTCCTGAGTGAGCAGGCGTCCAAGACCAAAGCTCTTTGATAACCCTTTGTCAATAGTGATAGTTTTTCTCTTTGGATATTTGAACTAACTGTGCCATGTGCACAGAAACATTTCTAGTATATTCTGTGGGTGTATAAACATCAAAAAGCCAGTGCGGAATGTAGGGTGTGTGTGTGTGTGTGTGTGTGTGTGTGTGTGTGTATTATCTGAACTCAACAGGTAACAAATTTCAACCTGGGGCCTGATAGTAAAGGGTACTACAATTTACTAGCACACACTCTATGTCCCTTGCTGCTCTATAGGTTTTTATGTACTGGAACACTCCTAGAGTCATTCCAAGTAAGCTGAAATCTGTTATACCTATGGGATTATACTCAGAACGAGACTTCCTATTCTACAGATGACTCCTCAAGACAGGTGGTGTCTTGCTTGAAGACATCTCTCCCCAGTCTAAACAGTTCCCTTTCTTCAGTGATCAGGAGTGCCCTCCCCCAAGTAGTCACCATCAGGTGCATTTGTTGCCTCCAAGTTTTTGCCATTGGTGAGTCTCTGGAAGGAACCAGGAAGGGGTATTCCTTTTGAGACGTCTTAATGTGGTCTAACTCCAAAAGGAGTGTCTTTCTGCAGGAACAGAAATATTTGGGTTGGGGTTTTATCTTCCTAACGCACATAGCCCTTTTACTGCATAATGATGGTCAGATGAGCTATAAATTTGATCTGTTCCCTTTGGATCCAAAAGTTAGAGCTTGCTAGGATCACTAGGGATGGGAAGGTCATATGCCAGCTTAGAATAGAATTCTGTAATGAAGAAGTGGTATGACAATGAAGGGACGTGCTTTGAGAGGGTGGGAGTGTCCTGCCACCTGGAGGACTGTAGAAGGCACTCATCCACAGTATAGAGGGTTCAACCAAATGACTTTTAATGTGTCTTCAAACTCTGGAATTTGGACACTCATTCACTTCACACTTACTGATGAATGCTACCAAATGCTGCACGCAAACTGCCATTGTAGGCGGGGAGGGGATTCATGTTTGATATTACCAGTGGGAAATGAACTAATATTTTAATTGAGATAAGATATACATAATATAAAGTTGATCATCTTAGCCATTTTAAGCATCTCCATCATCCATCCCTAGGACTCTGTTCATTTTGCAAAACTGAAACTCTGTATCTATTAAGCCACTTCCCATATTCCCTTCTCTTCAGCCCCAGGCAAGCAGACTATTGTCTTTATAAATTTGAATGCTGTAGGTACATCATGTTAATGGAATCATATAATACTCATCCTTTTATGGCTGCTTATTTAACATGGTGTCCTCAAGAGTCATCCATGTTTTAGCATGTGTCAAAATCTCCTTCCTCTCCAAAAAGAAAGAAGAGGAAAAAAATACATATATGTATACACAGGAGAGCTAGGATAATGGTACTAATAGTATCTGTTGCTTTATTGAAAGGAACTGTGAACGTGTAATTGTTTGATCAATCTTGCATGCCTATATCTGAGTTTATGTGTAACCATTTTGGAGATGACATTAGGTAATATAACAACCATTGTTAATACCCTATCACCATGTTTTGAAATTCTGTATCATTTTTATTGTTCTCTACACTGTTTTGTTTATGTATTTGTTTCTGTTATTTTGGTTTTTTTAATGAAAACCAAAATTTATATGTATATATAAGGATAGCTGGAATAGGTATATTGCTGATGTCTTTGGTTTATTGAAAGGAAGAGTCAATACTTAAAATATTCATTTTTCTTGACCAATTTTGCATACTGGAATCTGGTAATCAGAATGACTGATCTGAAAACAACAATATGCAGTATAAGAACCATTGTTGATCTCATACCATCCTGTATGGTGAAGCTCTGCATCATTTCCAATGTTGTTTTTTTGTTTTTAGATACTTGTTATTGTCCTTGATTGTCTGATGAATCTTACATTCATGTCTGGTGGACTGAGCAACTTTGGTGAAGATAACAGTATGTACTGTAGCAACCATTGTTAATGCCTATCATTTCGTTTTGAGGTCATTTATCATTTTTGTTGTTTTTGTGTTGTTTTGATTTTGTCTTCATTGTTGTTAGTTTTTTAAATTTTTTAAAATAAAAAATCTCCTCCCTCCCTAGGACTGAACACACATTTTGTTTGTCCGTCCACCCACTGGTGGACAGTTGGGTTGCTTCTACCTTTATATTATTGGAAATAATGTTGCTATGAACACAAGTGTACAAATACATGTGTGAGACCTTGCTTTAACTCTTTTTGGTGTCTACCCAGAAGTGAAATGGCTGGGTCAGTTATCAATATGGCAATTCTATGTTTAGCTTTTTGGGAGAACCAGTATATTGTCTTCAGTAATGGCAGCACCCTTCTGCATTTCCATCAGTAGTGTACAATTTCTCCATTCCCTCACCACCAATTTGTTTATTTTAATAATAGCCATCCTAATGGATGTGAGGTAGTATTTTATTGTGGATTTTGACTTATTTCTCCATAATTAGTGATGTTGCATGTCCTTTCATATATTTATTGGCCATTTGTGTGCTTCTTTGCCATTGAAATGTCTATTCAATCCTTTTCTCATTTTTTAAACCATGCTGAGGGGTTTTTTTTGTTTGTTTGTTTGTTTGTTTAATTATAGGATTCTTTTACTATTCTGTATATTAACCCTTTATCAGATATATGATACAAATATTTTTCCTATTTTGTAGGCTGTCTTTTCATTCTATTGGTTGTGTCTTTTGATACAAAGAAGTTTTATTTATTTACTTACAATCCAAAGAATTGAACTCAAGAGTTATGCATGCTAGGCAAATACTGTACCACTGAGCTACATCCCCAATCTTTCGTATTTTTCCAATTTTATTTTGAGGCAGGCTTTCACTACAAGTAAGTCATCAAGCTGTCCTCAAATTTGCAATCCTTTTGTCTCAGACTCCTGGATAGCTGGAGTTATGTATCACCATGCCTGGCTAAGCTTTAAATTTTGATGACGTTTAATTTATTTCTTCTTTTGTTATCTGCTCTTGGTATCATATTTAAGAAATCATTCCCTAATCTAATATTCTGAAGCTTTTCTCCTATATGTTCTTCTAAGAGTTTTATGGCATCAGTTCTTACATTCAGCTCTTTGATTTATTTTCAGTTATTTTTGTATATAGTAAGGGTTCTAATTTATTCTTTTGCATGTGGGTATCTAATGTAAAATACCCAACATCATTTGGTGAACAGACTGTCTTTGCCAATTGAATGGTTTTGATGACCTTTCTAGAAATTATTTGACCAGGTATGTGAGGATTTGTTTGGGGGCTGTCTATTAGATTCTATTGGTTTATATGTCTGTGTTCCTGCCAGTGCCACACAGTTTTGATTAGTATAAGTTTGTAGTAAGGTTTACAGTTAGGAAATATGAGAACTCCAAGTTTATTCTTTTTTTTTCAAGATTGTTTTGGTGATTTTTGGGTCTCTTGACATTTTATGTGGCTCTAAAGACAACATAACTAATATTTATTGCTTATGTGGTCTCTCCCATGTGTTGTCAGTAATGCAAATGGGAGGGAGAGAAGCTTTGTTCTCTAAGACAGTACAGTCTTTTAAGAAACGACAAGATGTAACAAATGTGGAAGTAGATATGTGCCATAAACATCTATGCATTATAAAAGAATAAGGACAGGAAGCAAAATTGAAGGAGATGGAGCCAGATTCTGAGAAAGAAATTATGGTGAAGTCTTTGATATAGTGATTGCTAAAATTGTTATTTTTTTTACAGTAGTGAGCAATGGGCCATGCTGATGCTGATAGAGGCCTTTTGGTCCCTCTTTTCTCCTCTTTTGCTGTCCCTGATGACATTAAGTTCATGGGCACTGGGTACAGTGAGCAGACAGCCCAGCCTCTGGCCTCATGGAGTTTGCACGTAGAAGGGGAGATTTACAGGGGTGAAGAGCTGATAAATGTGATGAAGAGAAAGTTTGAGAAGCCACGAGAACATAGAGCAGTGGAAACTTAGTTCGGAGAACCAGTGTCACTTTCCTAAGACAGTGACATTTTGAGTAGAGATGTGAGAGATGAGCAGGAATAGGCCCCAGGAAGGAGGCTGGAGAGAAGTGTTCAGGCAGAGAGGACCAGAGTAAGCTAAACTTCCTAACAGATGAACAAAAGCTACCCTTAATGTCAAAACGAATAAATAGCCAAGTAAGCTTTGCCTTCAAATGAGTCCTTTGGTTCTAAAAGTTATCCAAAACCCAGGGAAGTTGAAGAATTCACCAACAGAAGCACTCAAATGTTGTCATATGTGTGATTTAAACAGAAACATGTTTTTGCTGCCATTTGGATGAATGTCACAGAAAGGTTTAGACAAAACTGTCCTTGACTCCACAGCCTTCTTGAATTTATATGCGCTTGTGAACTTCAGACAAAGAAAGGATGATCAGGTTGATAAGTGGTGTTCAGTGAATAGGTTTGGAGGCTTCCTCAACTGCAGAACAAGAAGTGAAGGCGGTAGACTTCCAGCTCTGTGGAGGTCTTATAGTTTGTCTCTAACAATCATTGCTAAAATGCTAAATGTGTCCAAACCATTAGCCTGAGTATATCAAGAGTGGTTTAAATTTCCAAAGCTGTTTTATCCATATTAAGAGAACAGAAAAGACTACTTAGCAGGAAGCAAAACCAAAGCAACAGAGCCAGGCTGTTGAGAAGAAAATTTGATGGAACCTTTGATATATTGACTGTTAAAATTGTTATAATGTTTTTCTTGAGCATGGGAAGGTTGACTATGTTGGTAGCCAATTCTTGTTTCTTGGTAACTCCTCTCTGCAAAAACGGGACAATGGCTAAGCTCATGGTGGGTATCCACTCAATGGAGACATTTATAACACAGCTTTTAAAAATGATAATTTTGATAGCAATGTAAAAAATGTGGAAACATTTTCTATAACATAAAAGCAAAGGAAAAAAGAACTATGCACAAAATATATGTGTACTGTAATGACCATGGTGTACAAATATGCCTGCCCTAGATCAAGGACTGTAAGTATGAATATGTAAAAGGGGAATAGTTGTTAGGTAGGAAGAAGGGAGATGATTTAGAGTTTACTTTAATAGATTTTCAATATTATATTTTATTTTTATTTTAAAATTTTTTAAATAAAATTTTTTCTTGGAAACAAAGAAAGAAATATAACACAGTATTTCTAGGGTTAAACAATCATACAGAAGTATCCACATAGGAAAAATTGTCAATTATGTGTCCAAACCATTAGCCTGAGAAAAGTCATAAGTAAAATACTGGTAGAAATCAAATTTGCAAGTGGAGTTGCAAAGGCTTTCCAATGGGGAGTTGGGAAGTCCAAATAATTTTGTGATAGTGCGCAGTAGTGTCAAACCTATGGATCTTGATTACATTGGTTGTCCTTTTATTTAACATTATTTGACATCTAGTACTTATTTATTTATTTATTTACTTGCAGTGCATCTTGTTACATCTTGTTTTCGGTAAAAAAGCATGTTACATAAAGTTTGCTATTTTGCCATATTGAAGTGCACGGTTCAGTAGTGTTAAGTATAATCACCTTGTTGGGTAGCCACCCTCAAGGACATGTTTTCATCTCACAAGATTAAAACTCTTCCTTTAACAACTCTTCACCTACCCCGTTCCCCTGACAACCACCATTCTCCTTTCTGTTCTCATGAGTTTGACGACTTTAGATTTGTCTTTTTGTGACCACCTTGTTTTATTTAGTGGAATGTCTTCAGGGTCCACCTAAGTTGTAATATGTTTTAGAATTTCCTTCCTTAGGGATAAATCATATTCTATTGAACCTACATGCCACATTTTGTTTAACTCTGGGTTACATCTACCACTTGGCTATTGTGACTAGTTGTTATAAGTGGGGGTGTACAAATATCTCCTTGATATAATTGTGATTTGAAGTGCCTTTGATTTGGACCCACTTTGGGAAATCATATTCTTCACTTGCCCATTGCTTACTCCTCTATGTCTGTAAATCTGCAAGCTCTAAGAATTATCTTTAGATAATCCTAGCCCTTCAAGGCTGGAGACTCTTCCAGCAGGTGAGAGCAGGTCTTTAACTACAATGTCAAATCATATCCCTCTTGAATATTGTCTCTTTGTAGTGACTGTGGCTTATGGAATCATTCTCAATGACACCACCAGTGACTGAGGAACATGCCAGGGATTTGCGAGAATAAAGTGGTGGACTCAAAACAGCTTGATGTTTCCCAAGTGTAATTTGAGCTTCTAATGAATCCTATACCTGTCACCTATTCAAAGATAATTCTGCCACTTAACAGCTGAGTTTCTAACGATTGGGATGGGTGGTAGATAATTCAGCTGGTACAAAACTTGTGTTTGTTTTTATACTGTTTATGAATTAAGAGACTGTTAAACCAAATAGTCCTATAAACAAAATTATCTGACGAGAGTAGAGAATGTTGCAACTGTTTAAGGGGACAAAACATATTCAAGGGTATTGACAATTTCATTTGCATATAATTGATGTACTAATGATAGATAAGTTTGTCTACTAATTAAAATAACATTGTTAGAATTTCTACTTAAAATATTGGTTAACAAAGTATATACTTGAAATTAGCAAAGTTACATTTCTTTTCTTTTGCAGTTTAAATATGCTAAGAGTTCCTGGAAGTATTGAATGAATGATCATGAAGTAGATCACATTTACCAATAGGAATAACCCAAATTACTTACTCAACAAACATTTCATTGAGCCCCTATTATGTGCCATGCACTGTGAGAGGCACTGGACAGAATAGCACAACGGATACAACAAATAAGATCTCAGATCTCCAGAGATTTCCTGTTTAGCAGGTGGGAAACAGTTAGTGTCTTACTCAGCTATGTGAGTAAGATAATTTCAGACAGAGGTGGTATGGAGGCAGCAATACAGCAGCACATGACTGTGAGTGGGGAGGTTATTACTTTAGATCAGTAGGTCAAAGAGGGTTTGTTTCGAAGGTGACATCTGAACCAATACCAGAAATCTGAGAAGGAATCAACAGTGTGAATAACTGAGGAGAGCATTCTAGGGAAAATGCTGTAGGGCCTCCAGCATCAGGAGCAGCAAGGAACTTCAGGTGCTAGAATAGCAAAGCAGATGTGGCTGCGGCCTGGTGAACAGAGGAGGGTGCGTAATGAAGTTGAGGACATGGGCACAGGCCAGGAATATTTTATTCTAAATGCAGTGGAAACCACAGCAATGACTTGCTCTGGTTCCTGGCTTTAAAAGGTATTCTCAGAGCTTTATAGAGAATGAGTGATCAAGGGAAAGAGAGGAAGCAGATCTTGTACCTGATCAAGGGCATGAAAATTGGGGTCATACGGAGATTAAGAGTAATTCCAATCTAGTAATTTATGCCTCTTCTTGCTTTGCTGTGTCTTCTCTTCCCCATTCTCAGCCCCATAAGCCCTAAGGCAGAGGTTCATAACACAGAGATTACATCAGATTCCCGTGGGGAGCTCTCTCTGCAGGCAGGACGCCCGCTGCGACCGGTGGAGAGTCTTGCTTAGTGGTCTCAGGTGAAGTCTGATTATATTTGTTTCTGTGCTTAATTTGCACAGATGATTGTGTTATGCATTGAACAAAGTCTCAAATAGCAAAAGGTAGTGATGGGGCAGCGTGTGTACAGCAAGTAGGGAAAGAAGGAGCGAACACATGCTTTTGCCCTAGGGACCCTCCACGAAGTAGTGGAGACCAGATGCTGAACGCAATTAATTGTGATACTAAATATAAAGAATCATGTGCTGATGTAGGGCAGAGCTACAGACAAAGGGCTCCCGCTGCGCAGGGGCGGGGGAGCCTTGTTGCTGGGAAAGGGAAAAGGCCTGCTTGCACACACGCACTTTAGTATCAGAGCTTTGTTACAGACAGTTGATAGAACCACTTCACCCCTCAACTGGCTGTGCCATGAATGAATGGCCGCATGAGTCCCCCACCTCCCAGCAGAGGAGACAGAGGACACGTAGGAGAAAGCCTCTTGAGAGTAGCAGATTTATCCCAGAGGCTGGGAGAAAAAAGCCACACTGGGAGGCAGGAAAAACTTTGAAGTGGGATGTCACTCATTCAGATTTCTGTCCCTGTCCCTGCACCCACAACATCTGAATTCCTGGGTACGGGTTCCTGATAAGTCAGCTTTTTTCCAAAACAGTTGGTCCTCAGTACAGGAAAATAGGAACAGTGCCCTGGATTTGTGGGCAAACTAAAAATCCCAAACCCTCATTTCCCAGGTACCTCTTTCCCATTTTGCTACCCAATAACATAATCTCTAGTATAAGGAATTTGCACGAATAGAAAGAATCTGGGTTCTTCTCAAAGAAATTTCATCATATATTGAGGGACAAAAAATAGAAGTTAGGTGGGAAGAAGGAAAGGGTATAAAATCAAGAAAATTACAGGTTGCATATATCTACACTGCTTTTTCAATTTATATAAAACACACTAAACTTATGAAAAGTTCAACCAAAGGCTGACTATTTGCCTTAAAAAAAAGGTTCCCTCAAAGGGTTTATTTAAATTGGGAGGTGCCTTTATTATTGAAAATCATTAAGTGGCAAAGACACAGTTGATATTAGGATTTGGGAGCCGTGCCAAGGCTACCCAGAGCTCTGCTTTTAGTAACTGGGTGGAAGATGGGTCACCCAGCAAAGTCCCTACTTTCTCTCAGCTGTTTCCAAGCGCCCTGCTACTACCATTGGCCTCCTTATTTGGCCTCTGCATCTTGTGGAAGACACTAAAGCACTTGACATTTAAAATTTATCAGCAAAGTTAAAAAAAAATCTAATGTGAATTAAATGGGATTTTTAATCCCCTCAACTGTTGCCATCAGTATAATCACTAACAGAATGAAATCAGAATCAGTGGAGGAAAATATTAATCATGCATTTGCATCTATTAAATATATAATGCAAAAGGGAGCAGGTTGCGTGCTCCTGGGTGATTTGATAACATGTGTAAAGCAAGCAGCTGTATGCTAGGAGAGAAGGGTGATGCTCCAGGTTACCTGTCCCCTGATACTAGCACCCAGCTCTTGTGCGGGAATGACCTGTAGCCCATGCTGCCCAGTGAAATGACGTAGAGAGCTGGGAGGAAAAGTCCTTCCTGCCCCAAACCTTATGACTTGGTTCGGATTAGATAGAAACTGGTGGGAGATTTGGAGACTGTGAATCTCAGATTGTTTAAGAAAGAGGGTACGCGTACAGAGTAGCTCTCCCTGGGCTTAAGTTCATCACTGAACCTATGAAGTTGATTCACTGCTGGGAACCAAGTCAGATGTAGCAGGTGGCCAAGAGTGGACTGAAGCAGGTCATTAGGATACTGCCTGCAACAGCATTGGTCCTATTGGTTAAGAGAAAAACCATTACCTTAGGACAGACCTGGCTCTTATCAGCTGTCAGGCTTTGGAAAAGTTACTTAAACTCAGGTTCAGTTTCTTCAGCAGTAAAATAAGGGTAACAATAGTTGCTGTGAGGATGAATTGGGATAATGAATGTAAAGCACTTAATTCAGTGCTTTAGTCATAGTAGGCACTTAAGCATTTTTCAAAGTAGTATCATGTAGTTTATCTTTGGGCAACACATTGTTCTGGCCACGTCACCCACACATATGGTTGCAACCTCCAATAACCTAAACATCTTTGTCTTCAGACCTTCTGTCTGTGCTCCAGAGCCAAATAGATTTGGAACAGGACCCACGGGGGTCTCAAACTTACCATGTCCACAACAGAACTTAGCATTTCTCCATAAACCTAATCTTCCTTCTCTAGTCTTTACTTCCCAAATAAGGGGCACTACCCCCTCCCTTAGTTTCTCAAACCAGGCAACTGGAGGCCATTCTCGTCTCCTCTCTTACTTCTACCACCCAATTCAGGTTGGGTTCCTATAGCCTATCAATTCCAGACTGTCAGTTAGACCTCAAGGTAATTTCTTCCTCTTAGCAACCACTCCTAATATACAACTACAGCATCTCCACTCTTATCACCTCAAGTTCATCTACTCCAGGAGCTCTACCAAGGGACCTACTAAAGCCATCGATCTGACAACTTCTTTCCTGCATACAACATTGCAATGTCCCCAGGCTGATAGGGAAAAATTTGATCTCACTGGCTTGGATACCCATTGCGGCTTGTCCCTCACTACATTTCTAGCCTCATCTTCTGATTCCTCCTTCCATCTCCTGATATTGGAACCTCAGAACCCTTTGGAGAATAAAAGTATGAATTTATATCTGAATATTATTTTGTATAAGTCAAGTTTAAAAAAAGAATATAATGTATGTGTTCACTGCTTTAATGAATATATCAATGCTTACTTTATGCTGGGCACTACTCTAACACCATGAAGATCATAATGGTCTAAAATAACAACCTTTTCCTCATAGAGTTCTACTACTTGAGTCCAAAAACAGATGAAGGAATAAAAAATCCAGCTATGGGTTCAACCATGTGAAAACAAGGATATTATAAAAGTGACATTTAATATAGTAGAGAAATATGGATAATTTACCATGTAATATTAGACTAACTGGTTTGATATTTGGGACAAACACTAAGCTGGATCCCTGTCTCACACCATACATCAACAAATTTCCAAATGGATTAAAAGTCTAAATATTAAAATTAAATTTCTGTCTTTGGGCCCATCAATTACAATAAATCTCCAGTTTCTGTTCTTGCTCTTTTTTTTTTTTTTTTTTTTTTTGGTGGTACTGGGGATCAAACTCAAGACCCTGCGCTTGCTAGGCAGGCGCTTATTCCACTGAGCTATATCCCCAGCCCCCCTTGCTCTCTTTCTACACCAATAGTCACAAACTCAGATGGTAAAAAGCACCAGGCCAACCATTTAAATAAAGCAATGATCCTGCAGGGATTGGGTAACCTGGAAAGCCTTTGCATCAAGATAAACATATAATAATTAAAAATTTTAAAAATCATAGTAGCAGTAGCTAAAGCATTTATAGAGCTAGTGTCTTAGACTATTTTATGCTGTTACAACAAAATACTGTAGATTAGGTAGTTTATAAACAATAAAAAATAATTTTCACATTTCCGGAGGCTGAGAATTCCAAGAGCAAAGTGTTGGCTTCTAATTAGGTTTGCTCACTGCTTACACGATGGTATCCTGAGCATTACACTCTGCAGTGGGGATAAGCACTGTATCTTCCAGTGGTTGAAGATGGAAAAGCAAGAGGAAGGTACGCGCTCCATCAAATCTTTCTATAATGTCATTAATTCACTCATGACAGCAAACCCCTCATAACCTAGACACTTTCCCAAGGGCTATACCTCACAACATTGGTCCACTGAGAATTAAATTTCAATGTGAACTTTTGGAGAGGACAAAAACATTCAAACCATAGTAGCTATGCCTATTTCTACTTCCTGCATAAGAATTTATTAATTGATTTCTTACAACTCTTAGGTGATACCATATGTAGTCTTACTACAGATAAAGAAGCTGAGGCATTGAGGAATTACATAATTTACTCAAATCACATATTTAGTAAAAAGTGAGTAGGATCTAGAATCTAGGTGGTTTGTTTGACTATAAAACCGAAGCTCTCAGCTCCTATAGTCCAGCCCATTATTTGACCAAACAATATGCATGGGCCAATCCCTGTCCAGGGTCTGCCAGTCCCCAGTCCGTGCCTTGGATTCTCACTCCCTCTTGTAGTTTAACTATCTCCTCCCTGCTGACAACTAAGTACACTTCCATCCCAAACTCAACCTAAAATTGTCTCCTGGATTCTGTGTGTTTCCAATGTCCTCTGGATTCCTCCTGCATCTCCCCCAGCCTCTTCATACTTACGGGTTTAACCTGGCCTCCTTCACTCCTGTCCCAAACTCTTCCATCCCTCAGAGGTCACCCTCATACCTTCTCTGCCCTCCTCATGGATTCCTCAGCTCTTTCCCAAATTCCATCTCCTCAGGGATCCACAATGACTATTACATTTAAAATAACACTTTCTCCATGCATACCCATTCACGTATTTCTGTCAAAACGCCTATTCCCTTTCTTTCTCTGGTTTATTTTCTCCATATCACTTGCCACTATGTAACATATTATATATTTTACTTATTTATTTATTGTCTATCTTCCTTTGCTAAAATGAAGGTAATAGGTTGATGTTACTTTTCCTCCATTGGACCCTCAGTGATGAGAACAGTGGCTGGCACTGAATTCTACTGAGAGGTGAGTGAATGAAAATGAATGAATTGTTGTTCTTGTGCGATGAGGCAACTTCCTTCAGGTCCTGTTTTTTTATCTTGAAAGAGAAGCTCAAATTTTGCACACTACTCTGTAACATATTCAATTGTATTTTAACGTTAAGAGTTTGTAAACCATTCCTTCACTCATGGGCAAATCTTTAAGTGACACTGTTGTTCCAGGTCACAGTTCTATTTTGTCTCGTTCCAGGTATAGCTTCACATCCCTCCATCCCCAGCTCTCTGTCTTGCTCTTGTCTTGGTTTTCCCAGAAGCGCATGAAGAGACCAGCTGTACCTCAAGGTGTGAGTTGCCTACAAGTTCTGGAGCAGCTCTGAGAGACTGTGGGGTGACCAGAAGCCAGGGGGATTGCAAGCTTCATGGAGGGGTCTACTGAGGTTGGAGCAAGAGAAGGGATGGTCTTCTTTATTATTAACAAATCAAACCGTATTTTTCTTTTTTCATGCTTTTATTCCTCCTTGCCTTTAAAAATATCTTTGCTTTTCATTCTTTCATTTTCTCTTCCATGTGAAAGTTCTTTCACACATTAATTTGATTAATAAATATGCACTGAGTGCCCTCAATGTGCCAGGTAATATGCTGACTGGCCTCTGATAATAAAGCAGTGGACACAGTAGAACATATTCTTGTCTTCAAGGAGCTCCCAGTCTTGTTGACACACAGAAAATAGACTGTACAATCTGGTGACTGCTGGTATAGGGAAATATAGGATTCTGGGAAGACACCTGTAAGAGCACCAACACAGACTTGGGAGGTCAAGGAAGATTTCTTGGAGGAACCGATGCCTAAGCTGATACCTAAGGGAGAGCGCAAGCTACTCAGGCCATGATGAGGATGTCCTGCCTACATTCTATTAAGCACATGGTCAAACTAAAGTAGGAAAGAAAGGCAGGCCCTGCGGGTGGTGTGTGTGTGTGTGTGTGTGTGTGTGTGCGCGCGCGTGCATGTGTGTGCATGCGTGTGTGTAGAAGCTATTTGGTGGAGGTCATATTTGGGATCTTGATGTTTTCTTTTCCCTGAGCAATAGCAGACTCAGGCTCCCTTAGATATCTGAAAGACCGACTCACGGAAAATGGATTTAGCTTTATCCACAGTGACTCCAGAAAGAAGGGGGATAGCACTGGGCAGGTGTTGGTGGGAGGTAGAGCTTTTGGACAGAACTGTCTAAACATACAGTGGACCCAAAGGAAGGCTGTGAATACCTTATCCCCAGAGATGCTAAGAAGGAACCAGAAGGAAACAGAAGTCATGTGACAGTGGTCCCTGGTGGAGAACTGGCTAGAAGAGCTTAGGTGGTTCCTCTTGCCAGAACTTCTGTGACTCTGGGGCATGACTCATTAGGAGGGGCTCAGTGAAGAGATCCTGGGACATGTTTGGTCTTTGCCTTGCTCTTGAGAAAGAGAGAAATATCGAACCTAGGCCATGGGAAGCTTATAAGTGGTCAGAGAAAGAACAAAAAACAAGGTTACAGGAAACTCACAGGTGAATTTGTAAAACAGGTCATAGGAGCAAAACAATTAGGTAAGTGAGCAATGGGAGTGAGCCAGAACAGCAGGAGATGTAAAGGCACTCGGTGATGAGCTGTCTTTTACCAGTGAACTTGGACTCAGATCCTAGCTGTGCCGGTCTCATGGCATGACTTCCCCTGCTGAGCCTTTGTCTGCACCTCTGTGAAATTAAAGACCCCGTGTGAATGCTAGCATTGTAGGTCTCATGACCGGGACCCTACAATGACCATTTTCATAGCTCATAGCTGAAAAAAAAGGAAAACAGAAAATTCATTCCTTTTATTCACTTATTCACTCATTTATTCAATAAGAACTTGTTGCCCCCCCCCATGAGTTTGGCCACTTGAGACAAACACTAGATCATGAAGACCATCAGTAAGAAGGCATGTGCATGACTGTTCACTGCAGCTGTGTTTACAATATTGAAAAATAGCTCAGTGGAATAAGCACCTGCCTGGCAGGCGCAAAATCCGGAGTTCAATCCCCGGTACTGCAAAAAAAAAAAACAATACTGAAAAATAAAATTAAAATGGCCACAATTAAAAATCCAGCAATGAGGGCATGGCCAAATAAATGTAACCCTATCAATATGATAAAATATTATTCATTAAAAGAAATAAACTAGAGTATTACATTCTTGATGGACAAATCATAAAAATTTTTTAAAAGAGAGAAAAGCAAGATACAGAATACTATATGTTTTATAGTAACATTTGTAGAGTGTCTTATTACCTCTCAGCATCCAGTTCCCCTTTTTTTAATTCAGTTTTGTGCAAGTATCCACAGCAACCTGTGCACCTGCCTCCCTTGGGAGAAGCTGACTCCTCCAATGAATAGAAATGTCCCAGACCAAGCCCTACCAATAAAACTAACACCTGAACAACAATATCTGATTTAGGGACATGTACATGAACCACATTAGACTATGAGAAATGAGAAGTTCGTCAAGGCTCCTGCAGAAAAAGTTTCTGATAGCACTTTGTAAATGACCCCTCTCTCCCTGGATTTGGATGACAAGGCATGTGGCCCCAGAGCTGTTGGCAACCATCTTGCAACCATGAGGAGTAGATCCTGAGATAAAACTGACACCAGGGAAAGAAGAGCCAAGAGCCAAAGACAGAATCCTCAGTGACATCATGAGCTGATACATCAGATCGACCTTGAAATCTGCCTTGCCATTGAACTTTTCAGCAACAAAAGCTAAAAAATTATCCTGAGAGTTTGCCACTTAGAGTTGAGCTTTCTGTATTTGTAGCTCAAAGGAGACTAACAAATGTGTTATTTATGAAAATTAAATGAGAATATTCTACCTTCTTCTAGGTTACATACACGTGGAAGTAAAAGCACAGAGTGTTCTGAAAGCATCTGTACTCAATTCATGACGCGGTGCCCTCTGCTGAGCAGTGGAAGAGGTAAGTAGCAGCACCGAGGAGCAGGTCCAGGTACGGAAGAGAGACAACAGGTAGCATTTACTGACTGCTTTCTAGTGGCTGGGCAGGTGCTGTTCTAAGACTTTTTATATCCAGTAACTCATTCAATCTGCATGACAACATTCTGTAATTTCCACAGAGTGCAAACAGAGGCACTGAAGGCTTGGTACGTTGCCTGTGAACTGGGAAGAACTAGGATCTGAGCCCAGAGAGTCTGGTTCCAGCGCCACTTAGCTTTGTGCTTTTTTAATTGCTATGTTAAGGTGATGACACCTTTATCTACAATGTTTTCTGCAGTTTTGGTGTGTGGTTTCAGTTTTTGGTGTTTTTATTTAGCGAAGCAAATATAATAAAAACTTAACAAACATCTGTCCTGCTGCGGGACAAATGTGATGCAGGACGTGTGGTGGCTTTATTATTCTCTGTCCCTTGTGTGATTTTTTTCACATCTCTTCACTGAAAAATGCAGCTGAAGACCTCTCCTGTCTTCAAGGGATTCTCCTGGACACAATGGCCGCAACACAAAATGCCAGAAGAGACACTGAGACTGCGCTGTGGGAGTTAGGTTGGGGGGAGAGGCCGCATCTCACTGGGGTGGAAATGGGCAGCTTGGTGGCAGCCACAGCATTAGAGCCTGGACCTGGAGCTGAGGGTCAAATACAGCTGGGATGCAGCATTGCAGGTAAAGCAGCAGACAGACAGCGCACTGGGCAGGAGACTGGGAACGCGAGGGCTCAGAGGAGCCTGAGTCCGCGGATGCTGAGGACATGTGGTGCAGGAGTAAGAGGAAGGTGCTAGAAATCAGCTCGCGCCAGAGCGTGGCAGAGCTTACACCCTCCCACCCGAGCGGTGCCCTTTCGTTTGATGGGCCTGGGTGTTGCCTCTGCCACTCACCTCCTCTCCATCCTTGTGGATCTCATGAGGCGCCCATCTGGCTATTTTCGCTGAATCCCCAGATGCTCTGGGTTCCAGTGAATTGTCTGCTGACCTAGCAGTAGCCCCTACCGTAGGACCCCAGGGTGCTTTCTGTGTAAACATACAGCCACCTTTAAAAAGGCGAGAACTTGTCTACCTGGGAAGCCATACTTGGGCCAGTGTACGTGGTCTCTGCTCTGGGTGCCAAGCCTGCCGAGGGTCACCTGTCCTGGGGCCATCCACAACGGCTCCTGACAGCCACGGGAGGGACACAGATGCAGGCTAGCATGTAATTAGTGCTAGAGACCCAGCTCTTTGATCACTTTCCCTAAGACGTGCCTCTCTGGCTGAGAGGCAGATAATGGACAATCACAGAAGATCTTTGATTATGGCTTGATTGAGCTCATGGGAGCTCCAGACGGCTAATGCAATTGTGCTTCCAAACCGTTCAGTGGAGGGCATTTCCATATGGGCAGGGAATTAAATAAAGCTGTCCTGAACACTTTGCTGGATTTGTGCCTCTAATATCTGTCCGGATACAATCTTCCGCCTCAAGTGACCTCAACAGAGACTATGGGGAGTGGTCATGACCCAGGACAAGAAGGCCAGCTTCCTCCTTAATTACTGTCACATTTCCCCTCTAGGGCTCTTGACCTGCCTGGCATTAGCTTTTTGCTCCCTTTCCTGGAGCCAGACAACCACTCCCTGCCCCCAGCCCCCAGTCAGGCCCTTAGCTCCAGGCTGTAGACTTTTCAGAAGCATTGACTTCAGTAAGCAGAGGACTATGCTGAACGCACTTTCTGAAGAAAGATGGTTCCCTGATTTGTGCAGCATGACAGAGGATGCAGCATGGGTCAGGCATGTGAGGCTCATGCCAGATCTGCTCTGACTCACACCTGGCCAAGTTCATCCCCTTTCTGGACTTCAAGCTCACCTCTGCAACAAAAGGGAGATGGACTGGATAGTTCCTAAGGTCTAGAAATTAAATCAATACTTCATCTATGAAAGTGAAATGCAAGTGAAATAAGGTACTAAACTGCCTTTCGTGCTTTCTTGTTATGTTTCCTAAAGCATCAAAGATGGAAGCAGTCACTGCCCTGTGACTTCCTGGGGCTTCCACAAAGGGCTCTGTGACCACTAATTTTGATATATCAACTTCACTGGATTACAAAATACCTAGCAGATTAGTAGAGCACACACATGGATGTGTCTTGCTGGGTCCTGGAGGCATGGCCTTGGTACTATGTGTGGTCCCTTGCCCATTCCTCTCTGGTACTGTACTTCCACTCTGTTTCTGGCCGCCGTGAACTGGGCAGCTTTGTTGTGTCATGTCTCTCCATCACGATGTTTCTGCCTTGGAGCCAGCCAGGTGTGGAACGGAGCAGCTATGGATTGAATCCTCTGTGACCACGAGCCAGATTAAACATCTTTTGGGTTGTGGGTACTGAGTATTGTATCCCAACAATGGGAAACAGGGCTAAACTGGCCCCCAGGTCTCTTCCCTGTCGTTTGTCTTCACCCCATATAGACGTAAGAACTAGAGAACTTACTGAAGGAGGGAACTTGGAGTAGTTAGCTTTTAGCTTAGTGAGGCGACCCATGCTTTTGTCTTCACTTCCCCGGTCGAAATGACAGTGTACCCAAGGGGATTACTCAGAGCTCAGGGTGCCAGCAAAAGTATAAGTGAGTACTTCATTCTCCAGCCAGATAACTGCTGAGCTGAGGAAACTTTCAAGCCTACCGGTGATGTCCGAGGGTGGGGCCCAGTAGGAGAGCTCTCAGAGAGTTTGGCATGTGAGCTCTGCAATATACATGAAATAGAAACTGTTCCCGGAAAGTTTTGAAGGCAGGCAGTGGCTGGAATTGTTTGCAATTATGAACCCAAATGTAGGCCCATGATTAGTCTACAAAACATGGTGAAATCTGGTAAGGATGCGAGGGCCTCCTGAGGCAAGCAGATGCTGTGAAGGATAGCTATGCTCAGGGGGCTTTGGCGGTGAAGGCACTGTCATCCTGTCAAAGGCACCCCACTGGTAAATGTGCTAGGGCGGGAGGAGGACTACAAGAGGTCAGCCACAAGGTAGATCGCTCATGTTGGGAGACTGCAGGGTGAAAGTCTCAGAAGAAACTTCCCAACAAGAGAGCCAGCGTTTGGAAGCCTGTCACACAAAGGGCATCAGTGCTAACCAGCATTGGCCAAGACAGTTAGTCCTTTAGTTAGGACAAGCTAACTTAAAGATAAGCGTTCTTTCATTCTAATCCTCACTCCTTCTGCCCCCACTCCACAGTGGACAGAGGCAAGAGGAACAGAGGCATGAGGACAAAAAGCGGTAGAACATGGAGAAAAAACTAGACCAGACCTTCTCCCCTATGTCCTGTAACCTATACTCCTTTCTTTACGCCCAGAGTTTCACACCTCTCCTCTTTGCCCTGTGCCCCACACCCCCGTCCATGCCCATACTGCCCCCTCCATGTCCTGTAGACTGCCTACCCTTCTAGTACCCAAAGGAGAGTCCTGAGCTGGGCAAAGGGAAGTGGTCTTGAATCATATGCAAGATTGTAGTTTTGACTTTGGCAATTTTAATCAAGTTATCTTTGGACCTTCTTTAATACCTGAAAATAAGTCTGAATTGTGAAACAGAGTGTGCCCTCATGCTGGCAAGTGAGAGGAAAGTGCTCAGTAGTTCTACCTGAGAACGCCTCAGAGGACAGGGAAAAGAAAGTTAGACAAAAGCAGCTTGAAGGCAGTGGCTGGAGAGAGATAGAGCCATTTCCTGGTTTTATGCCATCCAGTTTAGACCGTTAAATATGCAGTCTTCATAACTAATTATCTGGCTCAATCTGTTACCATATGCAGTTTGGGTTCGTATTAAAAATAAAAAGGTAAAATACATTGGATTCACACCTTAAGCTGGGCAAATACTCTCTCACAGTTGTAGACGACATTTGCTTGGTCCTGATTAACCTTACCTGGCTACTCAGAATTAGAAGCCTCTACTCTTGCCCCCATGGGCCACACGCACTGTCCACCTTCCTAGCAGCCCCCTACTGGATCACAGACCTCTACTGCCCTGGTCTAGACATTGTGCCTCCTAAGAGCAGAGGCTGCAGCTCTGATGCTTAGTCTAAAGGAGCTTTTGGTGCATGCAGCTGATGATGTCTCTGCCCTGACCTTGGGCTCAGGCCAGAGTTAATAGCTTCAGTTTTCTTATGGTACATTGACAAGTGTCCCCACAAAAAGCTCAGGTCTCCAGCAAAGGATGAAACACTTAGGCCATATTCTAACTCCAGGGAAATGAACATTCACTGCTGAAAGAAAAGAGGCCTCCTTAAAATTAGAGCTTCCTTTTTGGGCAGAAGTTAGACATTAGCACTAGAGAGAGGAGGCAGATGGCTACATGAAAAGCAAAGACAATGTGACGTTTCTCCCTTTGTTAATCATTAGCTATAGATAACTGATAAGTAGTTTCAAACTTTAGCCCAAGACAGTGTAATACCTCTGACCGTGTTCCTGAAGTCCAGGGCCCACACAAAGTCCAGTACATATTCTATCCAAGGAGTAAATGGGAAACTTTCTCCGTTTGAAATTGGTCAAAGCAGCCCATTTCTCTTATAAATAATGACCTGAGAGGAAGAATATGATATTCCTTGAAGACCCATTTAGTCATGTAAATGTAACCCAGGTCTTAATTTTGCACAAATGCTATCTTGCTGCTTGCCCACCTTCACACTTGAAAGTGCTTCCTATCACTCTGGCAATCTATTACTTTGCAACTAACTCTATCCCTGTAAAATTTTTTTAAAATAAAATAAAATAGTACATTGAGCTGGATGACTGTAAGGATCCTTCTAGGTCCAGAAACCTGGGATTGGCAGCATGAGCCTCACTGTTTCCACACTGGAAAAATTCTGACAACCAGCTGTGGAGTGTTCAATGCTGGATTCCTTTGAGAGAAATGCCTAAAAGAGCAGCAAGAGTAACTCACTTCCTTGCTGGCTGCACATTGTGAAGTCTGTTGGGTCTGTGGACATAGCAAGGCTGAGCCAAGCCAGGTCGCTGTGGTAGGGCTGGCAGAGGGGAAGTGTTAGGAGGGAAGATATGAGAACTCACCTCTCCCTTTCACCAGCCTGACCTACTCAGCAGGTGGGAGGGAAGATTGTGAGCAGCCCGCAATGTCCCTGCCTTCTGATCTGAATCCCACTGGGACCACAGTCCTTGGGAAAGAGTCGTGGTGAAAACAAGCTGGCACCCAGGCTCAGGGGATTTGTGGCAGCAGACAAGACTATACTGAAAAGTTGGAAAGTGAAAGCACAAGGAGTAGCATATCAGTCCAGGTGAGACCTGGGAAACAAGGTCAAGGTCTGACCAATGTCATAATGTTGGTGCTGAGTTCTAAATATGGTCTTGAGCTTCTCAAGTTCCTACTGCCTGAGAACAAGGTTAGATGTCCTTCAGGGAGGCAGGGATGCTGAGGACACAAGTGAGGGTTAGCGGAACCCAAAAAGTACAAGCACAGAACAAGATCTGGGCTCAAGAGAGACTCCCCACACTCTTGCCCCTTCCCTGTTGCCCTGTTGTCTGTGATTCATTTGTCAAAGTTCAGCCCTACTGTTTGTATGCACTTTTCCACAAAAACACAGAGCTCATACAAGGCGAATGAGCAGCAGTTGCTGCCAGCTTTGGGTCTGAAACTTTTCCAACATTTTGGGGGTCTTCTGGGGTTCTTAGGCTTCAAGGGCCAGATAGAGGGGTCTTGGGAATCTCTGAGCTGTAGTAATCCACCCTGCCCTGACACATGCCAGTCTTCTTACTGGACACACACCAAATTTGTATAATTCTATGTGGGATTTTTATGAAATGTATATAATTATCAGGGAAGCTAATCATTTCGGAGTGCAGGGACCCTCTGTCTCTTTTTGTGCACAGTTAGGGTATTTATCACCAGCACCATCTCCCAAAGCTCCAGGAGGAGCTTTCAATGTGAAAGGGTGTGAAGTTCTGAGAGAGGGCTCAGCCTGGACTGTGGAGGATGTCTGGGTAGAGCAGAGCTGCCTTTCCGACCCCAGCAAGCAACTTGGAACTGTTTGACTTGCATGAAGTGTGACTTTGCAGAGAAATTCAAACCCCAGCCTCAGGGACAGCTGGCTCCCAGCCTTCCCACACAATGATGACTCAGGCAGGCCAACCCCACTGCAGGCAGCTTCTCTGTGGCTTGCTAAAAGAATGCTGTGTTCCTAGTCTGATTTCTTTGGGGTCTGACTGAAGTCCCCTTCAGCATGCACCAGTGATTCTAATTCAGGTTTCCTTGGGGTGTCTTGGGCATACTCAGTTATCCTGGTGACAAGAGGTGGCTGTTTCAGCATAAAAAAATTACTGCAATGACTAGGCTGGGCCAGCACACGGGAGAACTGTTCTACTTTCCACAAAAGGAACCTCTGAAGCATCTTAATGCTTTTAGAGTTTTAATTATAAAATTAAGCAAATTTATGGGAGAAAGATAAATATTAAATTCAGTTTATGGCTGAGTTGGGTTGCAAGGAATAGCCCCTACCAAGCCACCAGGAGCACAGGAGTGTGGGAAGGAGAATTACAGTGAGGCGCATGGATGCAAAATGGGGTTCTCCCCGGGAACCCAAAATTGATGGCTCAGTCTCCAGAGACTGGAACCGGAGAAAGTTTTCAGTGGAAGAGAGATCTGTGTGGCTAAGAGGCAGCTGATGCTGGGCCTTCTCTACCATGTCGTTGTTATTGCTATTATTATTATTTTGAGACAAGGTCTTGCTATGCAATTTAGGCTGCCCTTGAACTCACTCTGTAACCCAGGCTGCCCTTGAATTCACGGTGATCCTCTTATCTCAGCCTCCAGAGTGCTGGGATTATGTGCATGTGCCACCACGCCTGTCTCTTCTATGCTATTCTTTGTTACCAAGTTTGGGGATGCTGGAGTCTCCTTCTAAAGGGAGTTTCTAGGTTCTTTCTGTCCTGCACAAAGAATTGGTGAAGATAAGTGCGAAAGGTAATGAGGTTGTGTTTATTGAAGGCAGGAAAAGAAACGGGCTGTGCAGTTCGAGTTTGGACCTAGGAACGTAAGTAGAAGAGTGGGCAGCTGTGAGAGAACACAGCAGTGGAGAATTCAGGGTCAACTGTCCATTTGGCTGTTCCTCTCCTGGGGCTGAGGCCAGGCCTAGACCATCATTTAAACTGGGATTTTGCAATGAACAGGCCACACCTACTTCTCCAGCCACTCTGCCATGCCCTATTCTCCTGCCTCACAAGGGCCCAGGGTTGTGGTTTGAACTGTGGTCCCCTATGAGATATATTGAGGTCCTAACTAAAGTGCCTGTACATGAGAACTTATTTGGAAATAGGGTCCTTGCAGATATATTCAATTTAAAATGAGGTCATACTGGACGTGAGTGGACTCTAAATTCAATCAGTGGCATCCTTACAAGACACAGAGGCACATGGGGCGCTGCTATGGTTTATATCTAGATGTCCTCCAAAGCCTCATGAGCTCACAGGCGGGGTTTTGGGAGGCAACCGGGTCACAGATGTGTGTTCACAGATAACTGATGTTGGGAGGTACAGCCCGGTTGGACGAGGCGGGCCGCTAGGGCATCGCCTGGCAGGGTCTACTTCCCTCTACCATCCCTGCTCACTCACTGCTTCCTGTTTGCCATACCTTGAGCTCTCGCCCCTCTGTGACGCCCCTCTGCCATGCGCCACCCCGCCTTGGAGCCAGTGGACTATGAACTGAAACCTACACAGACTGTGAGCCAACATCAAGCCCCCCTTTAGTTTTCATGTGTTGAACATCGTGTCTCAGTGATGAGCAAAGTACTTTAGACAACCCCCCAGAGGGAAGATGGCTGTGTGAAGACAGAGGGCAGAAATAGGAGTGAGGTAGTCACAAGCCAAAGAATGCCGAGGGCCACCAGAAACCACCAGAAGCCAAGAAGCAAAGGAGGATTCTTCCTTAGAGCCTTTGGAAGCCACATAACCTGTCGACAACCTGCTTTTGGGCTTCCAGCCTCTAGAACTAGGAGGCAATAAGTTTGTGTTGCTTTAGGTCACCGGGAGAGTTATGGAAGTTCCAGAAAATGAATGTACCCAGCTTCACACTGTGGCCCCACTCAAAACTGGCATCCTCTTCTGGTTTCTTGTTCAAGTTATTTACACAGAAGGAACCTGCCTGGGTCCTGTTTTTGTGGCTGGGTAGACCAGCTGCCCTTGATGGCTCAGGGGCTGTCTTGGGTCATCCAGCTATCATGGGATGTGTTGGAGTCACCTGGAATAGAGCAGGGCACCTAAAATTTAATAGGTCAAAATAGATCAAGTCTCCTAATCACGTACAGCTTTTCCAGGTTCTTGGCCAGGGACTATGGAGAGGTGCGATGGCACTATAAGCTCCTGCACACAGATCTTGTTTTATATTTTTCTGTTTCCCCTTCCATGCAGTAACCTAGTTCCTAGTTCCCACATTTCCCTGCTAGTGGCTGGAGAGGAACATACACACATATATCAAAGTTCTGTGGAAAGTATAGGGACTTGAGTCCTGAAGTAAAATTCGAGTATCCTGAGTTGGACACAAGATTTTGTTACTCACCAGTTATGACTTGGATGTCAAATATCCCTCCCAAGGCCCACATGCTAAAGGCTTGACCACCAGCCCGTGCTGCTACTGGGAGGCAGGCGATGGAAACTTGAGGAGGGGAAGCCTGGAAGTTAGGTCATTTGGGGCGCGCCCTGGAAAAGGGCACCGGGACCCCAGCCTCTTCCTTTGTTCTTCCCAGATGCCTCAAAGAGAACAGTCCACCACTCACTCCAGCTACCATGACGTTCTGTGCTGTCATGGGCCTAAAGCCTGTGTCGCAGGGCCAACTGACCACAGACTGAAACAAAATAAATCCTGAAACTCTGAACTAAAATAAGCCATTCCTCCTTCTAAGTTTATTTTCCCCGGTGTTTTGTCACAGCGATGGAAAGCTCACAGCACTCCAGCTGTGTGACTGTGACACCTGGCAGAGCACGTTACTTCCCTGACCTTCGGTGTCCCTAGCTGTGAAATGGCATCACTGACCTGCTTAGGATGAAACCAGATGAGAAAATGGACATGAACACCCTTTCCTCTTGTTAAAGCTCCGAGTCCACATGGAATGCTGCAGGTGGGAAACGGCCCCCAGCTGGCGGGGGGAGGCTCCGTGTAGAAGCTGGAAGGTGAGTCTAAGCAACAGACACAGGGGTGGAGTGTCTCCTGGCTGCCTGCTTTTCCTTTGTCTTTTTCAATAATGCTAATTTGGTTACTCTTAGTAACAGCTATTCCCCATTACTATTACTCATTCCAGGCTCTGAATCATTTTGATGGATACAACTTGACATCGACCAATTTGCCTAATTCATCACTTTTGCATGCTTTAATACTAAAGACAAAGTAGGAAGGTTTTCCGCCGGGCTTTGTGATCTCTTTTCTCCTCTCCTCTAACATCAATGGGGGATGCAGAAAAGGCTCCTTTGAAGAGTTGCCAGGTGGAGAAATCAGCCGGCTAGAAATTCTGTAGTTAAAACTCATTGAGCGTGCGGCCTCTACCAAGTGAGGATGAGCATGGCTTTGCCTCATTCTTGTCTCTGCAGCCCCCAAGGCTGGCCACTGGGCAGTCATTCATTGTCAGAGACTAAGCACAACCCCGTTGGGATTCACAGTACCCTCTGGCTTCCCTCAACTTGGGTCAGCTTATTCATGGTCTAAAGTTTAGAGTTCTCATCCCCAGACTCAGCCTTGATTCTCCCGACTCTGACTTCTGAAGGTCCTGGGTCTACTCATCCTTTCAAGGCCAGCCCAGCTACTTTGCTCCATGGAGGAGAAATCTCCTGCTCTGAATTCCTTAATCACCTCTCCTGTTACTTCATTCTGACTTTAATCCTTTCCCATTACAAGATTGCAATGCCCAGTAGAGTCAGCCAAAGCATGCAGAAGTCTGTAAGAGAAAAATCTCTATTTTGCACACTTGCCCACTTTAGAGGCCCCCTCTCCTCGCCTCCCCTTTAGTAACTACTGTTTCATTTTGTCCACATCTTCCAATGCCTCTCTCAATGCTCACACCAGCACATCATTGGTATACTCACACACATTAGGGAAGCCTCTTCTAATTTTAAATGAACTCATAGGAAAACAAATACAGTTTTCTGTTTTTAAACTTAGTAATATAGATGGATATGTTTTCATGACGATTCACATGGATCTCATTCATTTTGGTGAAATTTCATAATGTTCCCTATTTATTCAACCTTTTCCTCATAGTTTCCCATTCTGTAATCTTTGTACCCATCTCCTTTATACTTGTACTTTCATTTCGGTAGGAAAAAGCTGCAAATATGTGAAGTCCAGTTCAAAGAATACTGTGTGCGTGGAGTTGCTAGCAAATTACTTTCTACTTGAATGTAGTAATATAGTTCATTGGTGAAATTTGGCCTGATTTCCCACAATCGCACCTGCTTTTAGATATTAATTCAAATATTTTGCATTTTTTTTTTTACAATCTGCTGGGCAACAAATGACATTGTATTGCTTTAGTTTCCATTTCTTTAAATATTAAGTTTTAATATCTTTTTATATTATGTGTCCATTTGTGTCTTTTTCTGTAAATTCCTTGTTGAAGTCCTTTGCCCATTTTGAAAAATTATATTCACTAACACTTAGCATCGGATAGGACAGATGTTTTGTCCTTGTCCAGTGGTCTCTGTAATCATGGCTAACACTGGCACGGTACAGAAAGCACTTTGCACATACATTCACTCACTAAGTCCTCATTATGATTCTACGAAGAACTTAGAACCTTTGGTTTGAGGAAACTGAAGCTCTGTGACTTACCCAATCCATCTTGGCTCTTGTGGCAGAGCTGACGTGCTAACTTCCTTCCACTCCACTGTGGGGAGGATCCACGGGCAACTTTACTCTTTAAGTGGTGCCTCTGCACAGTTTATATCAGGGAATAGTTGCAGACTGAGTAGAAGAAACTAGGATGAATGGATGAATCAGAGGATGAGAAGACCGATGCACAAGATGCGCCACAGCTTCGGTAGCTACAGCATCTCCATCCCGGCCCGAGTGGTGCCAACACCTCATCTAGGAGCCCGTTGCAGTCAGCCAGCCCTTGCTCCACAGTGACCATGTGCGGCCAAAAGGCAGTGATAAAAAATGCGGACATATCAGAAGAGATGCAACAGGATTCGGTGGAGTGCGCTACTCAGGCACTGGGGAAATATAGAAAAGGACATTGTGGCCCACATCAAGGAGTCTGACAAGAGGCACAACCCCACCTGGCACTGCATGTGGGGAGAAACTTTGGTAGTTATGTGACGCATGAAACCAAACACTTCATCTACTTCTACCTGGCCAGGTGGCCGTTCTTCTGCTCAGATCTGAATAGAAACGGACTGTGCCACACACCCAGTGGTCCCTCCAAGACCAAGGACTGCAACCTAAATTCCAAATACCTATGCTGAAAATCTCCAGCCTTGTTAAGGGAACCCCTTAATCTTTGAACCTTTTTTATGTTATGCACAAGGGGCATTCTCCGTATTAGTTTGTTGTGATTATAAAACATTTAGCAAAACAGCCTACATTTGTATTTATTTTCTGTTCCATCCTTTGTGCCCCATGTGTGTTTTTCTTTTAGTCCATTGCTTTAAAAAAATAAATCTGTTGGCAATGAAAAAAAGAGAGACGACTCGTGGACAGATAAAAAGTGGAGAGTTGGATCAGCTTCCAAACATAACCGCATACATAGGTTTCCTGGATGTCTGATCAAAGTACTCTTTTTACCTTTTGTTTTAATTTTTCTTGTTTTTCTTGTTGTTATGATGGTACTGGGGATCAAACCCGAGGCCTTGCACATTCTAAGCAAGCACTCCGTCACTGCCCTACACTCCTGCACATCTTGTTACTCTTCATTGCCTAGCACTGTCTTTCAAAAGCATCTGACCTTGCTAGACTCTTAAACTTCTGACACAGTGAGGAATTTCTGTCCACTGCATGGATAACCACCTCTCACCTCAGACAGATAGCATTTAATGACTGGAAGGACATAAAGCAGCATTCTCAGCTACAGATGATTTTTACTCCCTTCCCTACCAGGAGGGACATTCAGAAAAAGCTGGAGACACTTTTGGTGTCAAACAGAAAGCTATTGGCATGGAGCACAGAGGTTAGAAATGTTACTAAGCATCCTACAATCCACCAGCTTGCCCTCCATAAAGAATTACCTGACCCACAGTGTCAATAGTACACTGTTATGAAGCCATGGCTTCAAGCCACAGGAAACCCATTAGAAACAGCATCATGGAAAGCAAGGCTGTACGGTTTATAAACTCAAGGAACTGAGCCTCAGTATCAAGGGGCCAGTGTGTCAGCTGTCTGCTCTTAGTTCTTGAACAAGTGATCTGTCCTTTCTATGCCTCGGTTTTCTCAAAACTAAAATAAAGTTAATCTTGTCTTCCTTGAGAAGCTAGAGGGAAGATGAAGCTGAAGTATACATGAGAGAATGTGCCAGATAAATGTGGGAGATGCTAATTGTCATAGGGAACCACTTGGGAAAGGTCTCTCATTTATCTGGGTGTGAGTGTAAAGAGATTCCACCTATACAGTTGAGTGTGTGCAGGACTTTGGGATGTGGCAATGCAGGTGTTTGTAGTTTGGAGTCCAGAAGAGTAGCTGAATGCTAATCTCACATGTCCTTGTTTGCTCCTTTGGAAACTTTGCGGGTGGACAGCTAATCAATGGGGGGAAATGATGACTCTTGCACTGTGCACATACTAACTGGCAGCCCCAGAACAGACCGGGGCTGAAGAACATGCTTTTACTCTTGAAGCAAGGCTGGGTAAGAAACTGTGAAGAAATTTCCAGTCCTGGATCTAGCTGGCCAGGGAACAAGATCTGCGCTTTTGGGGGGTGTCAAATAGGCAACAAAAGAGAAAAGGAGAAGCGAGGCATGGTGTCAAAATTAGAGAAAACTAGGGACAACTAGGAAAATCTAAAAGGAGAAAGGAAAGTAGGAGGAGGTCCTGAGGATTTTGGAACCTGAGAATGGATGCCCAGAGAGGCATTTTTCACTCTGAGATGGGCAAAGGATTTTTCTGAAAAACCCAACCTCATCAGCCCAACTCTACCCTCATTTTCCAGCCTGACTACATTTTCTGACTCAAACTGCCACCTCGACTCTGTTCCAACTCAGGGTCTGCCCATCCTTCCCACGCACCCCTCAGTCTTTCCTTCACCTTGCTCATCCGCTCAGACTCCCAGCCCCCCTCTGTCCACCATGCTGCCTTCGGAAGAGAAAGGAAAAGAGGAAGGAAGAGGGATGATTCTTTTGAACTGCAAAGGATCAGATTCCCCTGACTGCTTCTCCCTTACTCTACTCCTAAGAACCAGAAGGGCAGCCCTTTCTCTAATATCTGACCATGAAACCAGCCCAAGCACAAAGACATGTGCCCTGTCTTGACCCATAAGTAGTGGTTCATAAGCATCTGTTACAGCGTGGAAGTCACAGCTTGGAGGTGATACACATTCTGTCCAGCGTTCAGGCCCAGAGTCCCAAGTCCAGCATCTCCTCAGCATGAGCAGCCCAGAACTGCTGGCCTTCTTGTCTTTCGAGAGCTCTCGGGCCAGGGTTGCCCTGTCTCAGTAAGAAGCTTCTGTGAGGGTGGAGGGGAGGTACAGATAAAGTCAAGGATGTCTGGAGAGCTTGTAAGGTGATTCAGACCACAGTTCCCGGAAGGGAGAATCCAGAGAAATTCCTTTATCAGTGTTTCTAGCCTAGCAGTGGCAGCAAGTGGGGTGGAGGGGACACCAACCACTTGTCTCCCCATGTGGGGACCAGACATTCAGGGGAGCTCAGGCTGCCTCCAGCCTGGCCGGCTGGGGTGGGGACTGCGGGGGCTGGCGTGGCATCTGTGGGCTGCACCGAGGCCTGTCAGGGAGGAATGATTAATGAACAGCCGCACCAGCTGAGGCTAACCTTTGGAGAGCCGAGCAGGGCATCTGCGGAACTGTCAGGCTCTGACAAGGACAGAGCTGAACAACCAATTATGCCGCCATCACTAAGGTGGGCTGTCACTTTAATCCCAGCCATTCACTTAGGCAAGGACAGGGAAATTTCTCCTCTGCAGAAGCATATGCCTTGGCCACTTTAACCGTTTCAGGACAGGGCAGGAGCCCTTGCTGGGAGCTGACAAGTTTCCCCACTTCTGGCCCTTCCCTGGTTTCCAGTCCGTCTTTCATACTGGCTATGGGAACAGAAGTCCAAACATATGTTTCCCATTTCTCTCTGCTTCCTCCTGTACATTGCAGGTGAGCCTGAATCCTGTAACCTGGCACTCAAAGCTTCTCACCCCATTTAATCACCTAATCTTTAATCTAGCATTTGGTGTGCAGTAGGCATTCTGACACTACAGATTAGAGTAATTAAATATAAGAGCTTACCCTTAGAATCTTGTGTTCTCCAAGTAGTGGCAAACAAGTTAAGCCCCAGAGTAGAACATCTCTTACAGAAATGATGAGAGAAAGCCATGGGAAGCCAGAGGAGAAACATTGAAACCACAGTGAGGGAACACGGGGCAGGGATCATCTTGTGCTTTGTCTAAAATGCTGAGCACCCATTAGAGCACCCATAAGGGAGGCGGGAAGAGGGGAAAGCCAGCATAAAGGTGAAAAAAATTGGGAGTTCCAGCAATGGAAGTGATTCCACGTGTCTCTGGAATTTCACATACATGAGATGTGGCCGATAAGTCTGAAAGAGTGGGGACCAGATGGTGAAGGGTTCTAAGTGTCAGATAAAGTGATTTGGGTTGTGTCCTACTTCTAAGAAAGGAATAGATTTAGGGACCTGTATTTCTACCTACTTTTTCAACATTGTCTATAGTTCTTCATGGCCACATATTCTGGATTCAGCCACCTTGGATATTTTATTATTTCCTGATCTTCCCGTATTTTCACACTTCCATGGTTTTGCTCTTGCTGTTTTCTTACTATGGAATTTCCTTCCCCACTGTTGCGAACCTGGGAATTATGTTTGGTTGCTAACAGCAGAGGGCCAAAACTAAGAGGAGCCTAAGCAAGAGGGAGTTACACTCTCATGTAACATAAAATTTAGGAATAAGTAATTCAGGACCAGCAGCAGCACAACAATGTCCTCAGGGATCCAGGTTCCTTCCATCTTCCTATCCCACTAGCCTTAGTGTGGCTTCCTCAAAGTCATCTCTTGGTCACAAGATGCCTCCTGAGCTGCCACCTTCCCATTCTAAGGAAGAAGAAAGAAGTAAGGAGAAAGGCAAAAAGATGTACTTTTCAACAAAATCAGTCACTCTGAAGAGTTTTTTTTGGAACCTTGTCTACAAATCTTGGACTTATTTCATTGGTCATCCCATCCGCAAAGAAAAGTGGAGAATGTGGCTGGGTTTTGATTTTGTTTTGTCTATTCTATTCTATTCTCTAACAAAATTGTAGTTTTGTTAGCAAAGCAGAAGCACACAGTGAGAAAGCAACACTCCCTAACACTGTTGCTAAGCCAAAACCACGTGAATATGTCCCACAATGAGTCAGATATGATGAAATTCAAGGCTCAAGAACAGAGAAGTCATGGTGTAAAAGATCTAGTAGAAAACAATGCACCTGGAATGATGCAGATGAACCCAAGCAATTGTTGCAATCTAAGCGTTCTGCAAATTTCTAACACCTACCTTGAAAAAGTGTTTACATAGTGTAAGACAAGAATAATATCAAAATAATCTGTTTCTAAAACTCTAGGTGTTTTTTTAAAAGCAATGATGAAGAGTGAAGTTGGAGTAGTTTCATCTTAAATGAAAAGATCTCAAAATATACCCATCCACACTTGATTTTGACAATTAGGAGAACTTAAACTGAGAAATATTTTTGCAAAGTGTCAAGACTGTTAATAGGATTAACCAATATTTATCTTTTAGTGCTTTAGACTGCTCACCTTTTTTTTTTTTTTTTTTTTGCGGTACTGGGGATCGAACTCAGGACCCTGTGCTTCCGAGGCAAGCGCTTATTCCACTGAGCTCTATCCCCAGCCCCTCTTTTAGTGCTTTAGAGAAGATAAATTCAAAGAATACATCTATCCATAGATAGGTAAAAAGAAAAAAGAAAGAAGTCTAATTAAAGATAAAATATTTACAGCAAGGTGTATAAGTGCATTAAATTTCTCTATTAAAATATAAAGACTCTTAGACTACATTAAAGATGAAACTCAGCCATAAACTGTAAAAACAATCAACTAAAGCAAAGTTAGGGGAAAAAGTTAAAAGTGAAATGATGGGGAAAATGAATGAAGCAGAAATCAGGGACCACATTATTAATCAGGCAAAGTTTAGTTCAGGGGAGTAAGAAATTAGGCAAAAAAAAAAAAAAAAAAAGAGTTTTGGTTGATGGGAGAGAAAATTCCATTTTTTTAGCTTGGGTATCACTTGGAAACTTCTTCATATTTCTGTTGGAACATGAGGGATCTACGTTAGCAGAAGCTGAACGGTCTCTCAGGAGAGAACTCAAGCTGTGTTCACTGCAGGGGCTGAACTGCAACCGGCCATGTCTGTGAGATGATAGACCACCTTGTACTAAAAACCTTCCTGCCCCAGATCTTAGGCGGCTCTGTATTATGGACAAAGAAACCAAGTACAAGGAACGTGACTTGGAAAGAAAATCATAGTAACCAGAGGGAAATGCCATACTTAGGACGGTGTGGTATCTGTTACCGGGGACCTGCCTTTTGGCTCTTTCTGTTATTTTTCTAATTTAAATCTTGTGGAGAGCATGAAAACTGTAATTAGAAACTTAATTACTTTTCTTAAAATGTGGTTTCAGAAGGTGAGAAAATAGCAGTATATCCTTAGGAATTCCTCTAGCAAAGTGTAGCATAAAAGGTAGAGAGAATTATTTATTCATTCCCACTTTGCACCCAGCACCATGCAATTTGATCAGTATTTTAGAAATATTACTCGATAGTAGTACAGAATATACCTGAACTTAGAAAGACCAGGCATTTAGAAAGCTGTTACAGTAATCTAGAAGAGTTATTTGCTACCAAAAGGTCTCCAGCATATTGTGACTGGTCTCCATCTTATTTATTGTGTTTGGTCCACAGTGAGAAATCAGGATCTATGTTTGTATCCTATGGCTACCTGGAAGGCAGCAATGGAGGTCCTCTCAGAGCATGATGGAGCACTGAGAAGAAATTGTCCTTCAATTGCAAACAAGCTGAACACTAGATAGAAGGTATGAAAGAACTTTGTAAAATTTGGACAGCAGGTGATGCAGAACTGTGACCCCTGAGAAGGGGAATAAGTAAGGCAAACCCTACAATTACTCCAGAATTTTTTCTGTAAGTATTTGTGTATCATGGTTCAATAAAAAGAGAATGAAATCTTGCTGAACTGAAGAGATAAACATCAAAAAAGAAGGATTCTGGAGTAGTTACAATTTTCAGAAAATAATGGACAGAGAAAGAGCTCTAAATGTCTGCATGGCAGGTCCCTTTGCTGTTGGATCCTAAGCTACCCAAGACTAGGCAAAGAATGACTGGAGGGTTATAAGCTGAACAGTTCCCAGAACACACAGAGGGGTGGGATAATTCAGAGTTCTAGCCTTTGTGGATGGAGAGGCCTCATAAATATCCAGAATATCCCAATGGAAACTCCAGGAAGGGTTGCCTAATAATACAGTTAAACTACCTGAAAAGTCTAATTTAGACTTAGCAATGCTTCAACCTTGGAAGGATCAAGCTGATTTACAAGTAACCTATCTGCCTGCCAGAACAAAATTTCACATTCCTTAAAGTACCACAGCAAAATTCAGAGTGCAGTGATGTAACATTGACAATATTCAGCATGCAATAAAAACATTACTAAACAATCTGAGGCACAGTGTAATGTGACCCATAAGCAGAACATCGGTCACTAAAGACAAAACTGGCAATGATTGAATTAGCTGACAAAAACTGTAAAACAGTTGTTATGAATATGCTAAAGAATTTAAAGAAAAACATGAACATAATGAGGATATAAATGGAACTTCTAGAAATCAAAAATATACTATCTTAAAATAAAATATTCACTGAATGGGATTAACAGTAAGTTAAACATCACAGGAGAAAACACTAGAGAATGTGAAAGCACAGCAATAGAAACTCCAAATTAAATTGAAGAATAATGACTGAAAAATGTTAACAAGGACTTAATAATCTGTGGGGGAAAATCAAAATTACTATTCACAGAACAAAAGTCTCAGAAAGGGATAGGGGACAGGAAAATATCCCAAGAAATAACTCCAAATTTTATAGGTCACAGAACTGAGAAACTCCACAAATCTTACTGAGATAAAGATAAAACCAAATGACACACCACAATCAAATTTTAGAGAAAACTCTTAAAAGCAGACAGAATATTAAAACATATTACACACTACTGAGCCTTATACAAACATCCACAAACTTCTATTCAGATACTAACCAAAGACAATGGGGTGGCAACTTGAAATGACTAACCAACCAGCGACCCTCATCAACTTAGAATTCTATGTCCAGTGAAAAGTCTTCAAAAATATAGGTAAAATAAAGTCTTTCTTAGGTAAATCAGAAGAAAAGAGAATTTGTTGCCAGAATAAATATTAAAGAAAGTTCTTTGGGCAGAAGGAAAAGGAGAGCAGATGGGAATGCTGATATACACACAAGAATAAAGCATGGTAGAAAGAGTAAATACATGAGTAAATAGAAGACACCTTTCTGTTACTTTTAAATCTCTTTAAAAGTAAATTGTCCATTTAATGGAAAATAACGCGATGTATTGTGGAAGTTGTAACAGGTAGAAGCATAATGGATGGCAATAACAGCACAAAGAATAGGAAGAAGGAAGTGAAAGTGTCCTATCACAAAGTTTGTATGCTGTACACAAAGTGCTACAGTGTTATTGGGAGGTGGACTTTGCATACTGTAAACCTTAGAGAAACCATTAGAAAATATTGATAGTTAATAAACCAATAGTACTAGTGGACTATTACAAAATACGACTCCCAAGAAAGGCAGAAAGAGAAAATAAAAGAAACAAACATTAAATGGGACAAGTAGAAAACAAACAACAAGATAGTGGAATTCAATACAAACATCAATAGTTACTTGGATATATAGTTTAAATATTGCAATTGGAAAGCAGTGATTGCTATACAACTTCAAAAGCAAGACTCCATTATATGATGTCTATATGAAATCCACTTTAAAAATACATAAAGGATACCAAGGCTGAATGCAAAGAAAAGATATGTCATGCAAACCAAAAACAACAACAACAAAAAAGGTAGCATGGGTAGGTTAATATCAGGCAGAATAAATTTCCAAAGAAGAAGTATTATTAAGGTTACACACAAAGATGAAAGTATTAATTCATCCAGAAGACATAATAATCCTAAATGTACCCAATAACAAAGCTTCAAACTATGAAGCAAAAAAAAAAAAAAAAAACCTGACAAAAAATGACAGGAGAAATAGATAATTCTCAAGTAGAGTTAAAGATCTCAACATTCCTCTTTCAGTAAATGTTAGAAGAGGCTGTAAGAAAATAAGTGATCACATGGATAATCTAAGCAGTACCATCAACCAATTTGACCTTTTTGATATTTACAGAAAATGCTACCTAAGAACAGGGGAAATGCACATGCAGCAAGATAGACCATATGTTGGGAAATAAAAAAGTGTCCATACATTTAGAAAGATTGGATCATACAGAGTACAATTTCTAAAGAAAACACAATTCAGTTAGAAACTAATACAAAAGCTGGACATGGTGGTACATGCCTGTACTTCCAGCACTCAGAAGGCTGAGGTAGGAGGACTGTCGTGGATTTGAGGCCAGCCTGGGCTATGTAGTGAGTTCAAGCCCAGCCTGAAATTCATGGCAAGATCCTGTCTCTAAATTAATTAATTAATTTAAATGTAAATTTTAAAAACCAATACAAAGAAATCTAGAAACTCCCCAAATATTTGTACTCCCCAATGTACATCTAAATAACCTATGAATCAAAGAAGAAATAACAAGGACAATTTGAAAAAATGTTGAACTGAATGAAAATGAAAGCGTACATATCAAACTTGTGCCGTGCAGCTAAAGCAGTGCTTCAAGAGATATTTATAGCTTTAAATGCTTATATTAGAAAGGAAAATAAGGTCCCATATTAATTCTCTAATTTAAACCTATGAGGCTGGTGTGGGGGATTAAACCAAAGATAAACAGAAGGAGATAATCTGAAGAGTGGAACTCAATAAAATAGAAAACAAACAGTAGAGAAAACTCAATGAATCCAAAAGCTAGTTCTTTGAAAAGATCAACAAAATTGATCAAAAAAAAATCTCTAGCCAGACTAACCAATGCCCCAAAAAACTCCAGAGATACAAACTACCAATATTCTGAAAGGAAGAACAACTCTGCAAACCCTCCAGACATTAAGGTATAAGAAGGGATTTCAACAAGGCTGTGCTAATACATTCAGTGAACTAAAGAAATGGATGTATTCTTCAAAAACCACAAATAAAGTTAGTAAGACATAAAATCTGAATTGTCCCACATATTTATATAAGAAATAGAATTCATAATTTAAGATCCTGCACAAAGAACACTCCAGTCCTGGATGGCTTCAGTGATGAATTCTCCCAACATAATCTCATATGAACTCAAACACTGGAGGCAAGGGAACTTATTTGATGAGATAAACATTATCTTGACAAGAAAAGTAGATACAGATTGTAAACGCAAACCATAACCTCCACGAAGCTCAGTGGCAGCATGTCAGTCCCCAGTAGAGATCTGATGAGAAATTATGGTGCTGGAAAATATGGGGCTTCTGAGTGGATGCCTGCTGAGCAGGATGTTCCTGAGTAGTGAACTCGTTAATGAGCTACCATGAAGCCTCGCTACCTGGCGCTCCTGACTACAATAGAGACAGACTTTGAGAAACTGGACGGCTCCTACATGACGGAGTGCGTCAAGGCCTAGGGAAACAGCAATACTGTACCCACGGGCTACTAAGAGCTGGAAGACTTGGGTTATATGAATAGAATGCAACTTTCACAAGGAAAGTATAATTTCAAAACTTTTAGGTACAAAATAATTTTGTATGCAAATACAGCAAAAGCAATTAGAAATATAAAAATGAATAATCAGAAATAAAACTGGCAACCGATTTTGATATTTTTCTTTATTTTTTTCATAACTTGGTGACTCTTCAGTTTATGTTCCACTTTTAGTTAGCTCAGAAAGCCTTGCATTTTCCTCTTCTTATTCCTCTTATTCTTACTATTTTTCAGTACTGGGAATTAAACTCAGGGGATGTACTAAGCTATATCTCTAGACTTTTTTAACTTTTAATTTTAATGTTTAAATTTTCAGACAAGATCTCACTGATTTCCCCAAGCTAACCTCAAACTCGAGAACCTCAGCCTCCCAAATAGTTGGGAGTACAGGCATGCAGCACCACACCTACCTCCTATAGTTATACTTTTGATTAAGGTTTCATAACTGATATTTTATGTAAAAGTCTTTACTTGTTCAGTTTGGCTTCCTCGCCTTTTTTCTCCCCTATATGTCACTGTTTCCCAATGTTCTGTGCTTATTTTAAAATTTTATTTAGGCATTTTAAGACCTTTACCCACAATCCCCCACAGAAGGGATTCTTTTAAAATATTATTACTATATTATTGACTTGGTTCTACAAGCCTTTGCGATCTACCTTTCACTCAAACCAGGAACACAGGTATCATCTTTTACTTACTCACATATAACCTTATCTAGTCCTCTTCCCAGTCTCAGTGCGTTGTCGGTGTCGGTAGCTTCCGTTTTCAAAAGATGTTTTAGAACCCCTTGGCCTCTATTCTCACACCTACTCCCTTTGTTTGGACCATCATAATTTCTCTTCCAGATTATTACAAGAGGGGCTGGGGATATCGCTCAGTGGAATAAGCACTTGCCTAGCAAGCGCAGGGTCCTGAGTTTGATCCCCAGTACCGCCAAAAAAAAAAAAAAAAACAGATTATTACAAGAGCTTTTTAACTGATCTCCTTGATTCTAATATGTCAGAACAATAACCTGGTTCCTTAGCTAACTTGTGCGATTCCTTATAATTTCACTCACATCCTTCTCTCCAGCTGCACCTTTTTCTCTTCTTTCTCTTAAGTGTTCAATTAATTGGCATTTCTGAACTGGCCAGGCTTCCTCTCATCTTTGTGATTTTGTGTACGCCATCTAGACGGTCCTTCTTATACCCTTGACAAGCTCTGATTCATCCCTTAAGGGTCAAGTCAAACACATCATACACTGAAAACCCTTCTCTCTCACTTGTCATCCCTCCTGCAACGGTGTGAGAAGGGGTCCTGCGGCACTCACGTTGTCCCCCCCCACAGCCTTCATCCCAGAACACTGTAGTCCTCTCTTCTCTCGTCTGTCCTCCCCACCGCAGACTGTGAGCTCCTGTGGGACAGAAGTTACCTTATTCACCTATATTTCTCTAGCACTGAGCATGAGGTCTAGTACAAAGTGCTTTATTAAATGGACCCCTGGAGTGATCACTCTAATTACAAGTCCTAACAAAGAGAACTAACACCTGTCTTTGCTGCAGATTGCTTGAATCTAGCTCCTAGGCTCAGCGATGCAAGCGACAGAAAAATCTGCCTCTGAACAAGTTGTATCTGCAGCTCCTGGCACAGAACACGGCACACAGTGAGCGCTCAACAAATATGTTTGAAGCTGGACTCAGCTGCCGTTTATTATTCTGTCTTAAGTTGAACCCATGCATCACAAGGGGACTGGAACTCAGTGATGAAAGGCTATTAATCTGCTTCTAAACTGCTGTCCCCAGGGATGGTGTAGACTGTGTTACATATAGAGAAGTGAGAGCACTGCTGAACAGTATAACCCCAACGCTGCTGATTGGGCGAATCACAGTGACAAAAGACCTGAAGACATCTTCTTGGGGGGACATTCTGAAGTTGGCCAAATTCAGTATGACTTGTAGCAGCATAGCAATCTCCTGCCCATTTACAGGTCATCCAGCAAACGGAAATCAGATTTTGAGAGAAATCATGTTTGCAGGGCAAGTAACAGAGGGTCAGGCTCCTACCATCCCCTCCTCTAAGACTCAGACGCAGTGAGCAACCCAGGAGGTGGATACTGGCTGCTTTATGCCAGACAATGGATAATGCTGGACAGTTCCAGAAAAGGAGGCCTGAAGGCAGATGCAATAGGTTGGCACTGCCTAAACAGCAGGTGGTGCATCAGGCTGGACTGGGACACTGGCCACTGCAGGACCAAGCCCGGGGCCATAAGAGCTAATTTGTAAGGCCTCATGAAGGACGGTTGAGAAGGGGAGAAAAATTGTAATCAATGAAACTGTTATTTAACTCCTCTGTTTTGTCCTAAGTAATTTTTGTCAAAATCTTGCATTGCAAGAAAAAACATTTCCTTTTCCTTGTCTTTCAGCCCAACTTTAATTTGACACCTTTTAAAAAATGAGCTCCTCCTTGCCATAGGCAACTGTGTAAATGTTTGGGATGCAGGGAAGGGTGAGACGCAGTCTCTGCCTCTGTGGAGTTGTCAGAGTTGGAAGACAGAGGAAGAGTTGACGGCTTGGCCAAGTCTGAAACAAACAGGACTATCCTGAAACAAAGGCCAGAGAATGGGCAGGTGAAGAGCTCTCCTGCAGGCAGTGCCACGGCCGGACAAATCCCAAGGAGAGGGAACACTCAGCGAAAGGTTATCTAAGCCACCGACTGAGTGGTAGGGGACCTATGGCAGCTCTGAGAATCAGAAGCAGGCAACCAGATAAGGGTGAAGTAAGGCTGCTGTGTGAGGAGAGGTGGAAAGACAGTAAAGACCTAAAAATAGCCCCCAAATGGTCAGATCACAAAGAGCTGGGGATATCCAAGGCCAAAGAAAGAAGTCTGCTCCCGCTGTCTCTTGTGACCTTTTGCAGGATTTCCGCGCTACGAGAACTGAATGGCCCTCATATTCTCTCGCTCGCTCACTGTCTCTTCCTCCGCCCTCCCACCCCGGGGAGTGGGGAGACCCGTCACCTGCCAGGGTGAAACAGCTGTGATCCTGAAAGGTGTGGTGCTGTCCAAGGTAACGGGCGGGGTCACAGCAGGCTTCGCGGGAGGGATGACAGGACCGCGGGATTGGCACAGTCCCTGGAGGAGCTGTCCTCCCCAGCACCGGATGCTTGAATGACTGGCAGCTCTGCTTTCTCTGCTTTTCTGAAATTCCTTCTCTGCCAACTGTTCCAGGCCGGGGACATTGAGATTCTGAGACGCAGTGGGCCTATTGGAATGCGCGGGAGGCAGCCCCGCCTGCTCTCCTTGGGCTTCGTTCCCAGGGAAGGCACGAACCTCCTACTTCATGTCCCTGGGGTGGGGGGTGGGGTGGGGGTATCTGAATCTCCTGGGAATCTCTGCTGATTCAAACCCCACTGATTCAGAATTTGTGATCTTTTGAATAGGGTTGCACTAACTTTCTCTTTGAACTGTATGTGGAGGAAGGCTTTTTCTAATCACATAAATAGAGTAAGATTTCATAAGTAATGTGGATTTAAAAGCTATTTTTCAAAGGCTTGAGGAGAAATCAGAAGCAGCTCAATGAAACACAGGTTTCGTTTCCAGCCTTTGCTTATGCTGATGTGTACTTTGTGGGATGGGGGACTCACTCCTTGCTGAAATAGTGATTCTGTTTTATGGCAGTCGAGTCAAAGAGTCTTTTAAAGAATGTCTCTGAGTGGCCTCCAATCATTAGTTATATTTCTGGCCTTAGAAGCTACACGGGAAGAGTTTTGCCACAAGACTGCTTAGCAAAAACTAGGAGATGGACTCTCCAGATCCCTTCTCTGCATAGGCATGCAGGAATCCATCTTTGGTCCTCAGGCTCTAAGGAGTAATAATGGGTTTTCTACGTGAGAAGCTGGAGCAGGCTGCTCACCCTCCTGGGGTGGGACCGGACTCCAGCTGCAAAGCCCTAACCTGGACACTGTAGGTCAGAGAAGGGCTGAGAGGGTGAGGAGTCTGAGCCAGCCTCACCCTGAAAGCAGGCCGAAGGGGTGAGGGCACAGGTTGTGGAGAGGAGTTTCTGAGCAGAATTTTTCTCTCGGACCCTCTTTATTCCTCTTGATCCTCACCCTTTCCTTTCTTTGTGCGCTTCTTTTCTCTTTCTCTCTCTTTCCTCCAAGTGATGATCTATCTCTTTGTCCATATTGGGGATAGTTGAGTACAGGTAAATTCTGCAGTGAGCACACAGGATACACAGATGAAAATCCAGGTTCACAAATAAAAAAGGAGTTGCTTCGGGAATTACTCTAAAAGCCAGTGCATTGGTAATGTGTTTCAGTTCACAAAGATTAGCTTTATTCACAGTCTCCCTGTAACATCCCTCATATATGGTGAGCTCACAACTGGGTGTTTAACTTAAAGAAAAAGTATGAAAATTGAGTCTGTGTTTCTTGGAAGGCAGATTGACATAGTAGGAAAAAACATGGATTTTATATCCTGAATCCTCAGTCCTCAGAATTTAGCCTCTCTGAACCTCTGTTTTCTCATCTATGAAATGGGGACAAAGAACTACCTGGCAAATTCCAAAGAACAAATGACATTTGTAACTTATGATTTTGAAGTTAGTAGGATTAGCTAAGTGTTGAAAGGCAAATGCCTCTAGGGTCTTTCCTGACATATTCTGATAACACAGCAAAATAATTAAGCTTTCAAGACTGGATTTAGGAAGCCTATGGTTCTTTGCAAGAAGTGCTACTAGAGGAAGCATCAGAAATTCTTGGAATTAGCTTAAAGGGCGCCAACATGTGTGTAACAAGTTATTGTCAAAGTTCTGGTTCGTAGGTAGATTTGACAGGATCAGTTTAGAGGAACAACTGTGTTCCATAAAGGTATGAATCCCCAAATTAGAAATTTTAAGTCTCTATATTAAACAGAAACAGTATCCATTGATGAATCAGAGGAGGAAAATTTCAGCAATGAATCAGAAAAACAAAAACTTGAATTAATTCATATGAACATAGAGAAAACTAGAAAAAGTGAAGAGGTGATCAGAAAGATGTGTAGCATGGATGGGATTCCACTGTGAAAAATGGGGCTTTGGCTGAGATGCCATGGAGGCTAAAAGGTGTGCTGGCAGCTTCTTCCCTGGTGGAAAAACGATGCTAAGCACTGGGAGAGAAATCTCCTGCTCCCTGCATAGCCCTACTGAGAACAGAGAGACCAGGAAGGCTGGAAGCTGGCTGAAGGAGACAGTCTGGGGGCTCAGGGGATGTCCCGATGAGTTTTCAGGCAGTGATGAAGAAAACCGTGTTTTGACATCAATGTCCATGGAGTGGATTAAGTACTTAGAATCAATGAAAAGAATTATCTCAGTTCTGGGAATAAATCCAGACCAGATTGGTTTATATAGTCATAGATACCAGTTAATAATTAGTGACAAAGGAACAAAATGGAAGCTACTAATTTCATTCAGTTCTACCCTAAATGTGCCAATATACTTTTTGAAAAAATTTGTTTCAAATTATCACCACTTCTATTTACATTCTTTTCTCAGTCCTTGCTAACCAAACCTTTGTCCCCACCCCCCAAGGCTGCTTGTTCAGGTCAACGATGCCCACGAGGTGACCAAATCCCATGACCACTTCTTGAGTCATCTTTATTAGTCCTGTCAGGAATATGCAGGAGATTTGGCCCCCACTTCCCCTTTTGAATATTTTAACTTTTTATTTTGAAATTTTGTAAGAAAACTACAATGATCAGTACATCCTTCATCTGGATCCTTTTATTATTTAACATTTTACCATATTTGTCTCAGCAAGATAAAATAGGTAAAACCCTTGAAGACACAGGCATAGGCAAAGATTTTGGGAGCAGGATCCCAGTGCCAGAAGAAATAGCAAGAATCAACCAATAGGATCATATCAAATCATAAAACTTCTGCACAGCAAAGGAAACAATCAACAGAGTGAGGAGACAATTGAAAGAATGAGAAAATTTTTTGGCTCCAGTGCTTACTGGAGAAAGATTTAATTCAAGATATACAAATGTGTAAAAATTTACAAGATTGGCTTCCAGCAGCCACCCTTGAGACAAGTGTGCAAAAGCGCAAAAGGGCCGTCTGTGCGCTGGAGACCCAAAGGATCCAGTCAAAGGCCTGGAGCTCACTGTAATGTCCTGTGAGTCCATGTGAGGAAGCGGAGGGGCCACTGCTGGAAGCGGGGACCCAACATCCAAGGTGAAGACTGGACCTCTCCTGAGGAACAGAAGCCAGCAAGCCTACTGGGTGGTGTCACTCACACCCAGGGTGGGTCTTCCGTCTGCAGTAAGCCCTTCAGCCACACCCAGAACTGTGCTCATTCAACTTAGGTGGGTGTTTCTTCCTCAAATTGATAACAGTTAACTATCACAGCAACTGAAATGAACTGTACACTTTTCAGAAGTACAAGTGATCGAAAAATATATGAAAAGATGTTCAATATCTATAACCATTAGAGAAATGCAAATTAAAAGAACATTAAGATTACATCTTACTCCAGAAAGAATGGCCATCATCAAGAAATCAAATAATAAATGCTGGCAAGGGTGAGGGGGAAAGGAACTCTTCTGTATTATTGGTGGGAGTATAAACTAGAACAACAGCTAGAAATCAGTATGGAGATTCCTCAAAAAACTAACACTAGAAATTCAATTTAAAATATCATATTACGGTACCACATATATGCTTGTGTTTATAGCAGCACAATTCATATTAGCTACATATTGGAAGTGGCTTATATTTCCATCAACAGATAAATGAATAAAGAAAAAAATGTGGTATTTATACATGATGGAGTACTACTGTGCCATAAAGAAGGATAAACTTTAGTCATTTGTAGGAAAATGGCTGCATCTTGGAACCATAATGTTAAGTGAAATAAATCAGAAACCCAAACTTAAATATCATGATTTCTCTTATATGAGAAATCCAGAATATAAATAAAGAGCAAAATAAAAGGTAGCTAGTAGGAAGTAGGGAAATAGATCTTTTTCAAACGGAAAAGGGATCAAGAGATGAAGGGAGGAAAAAGGAAGGCGGAGGAAAAAGGGAATGAAAAACAACTGAGGTGTGTTATGTACGTGCACCAACTCCCCACAAGAAATGTAAGCATTATGTACTGCAAACACATACTAATAGAAAGTAAAAATGAAGAACAGATCTAGTATCACTGTCATTATTCTTGCTGAGCCATTGAAGGGTAAGCTACAGGCATCAGCACACTGCATCCCTGAATACTTAGGCTTTTATCTCCAAAGAGCAGGCAAATGCATCATGAGTCCAATAGCATCATCTGAAAGATGCATTATGTTCTTCTTTCTTCCTGTATCTCCATAATCAACCACTAGAACAATTCCAGTCCCGTATCCAATCCATGACTACACATTGCATATAGCAGTCATGTTCGTTTGATTCCCTATAATCTGGAACTGTTCCTCAGGCTTTCTGTGTCTTTCTTGACGCTGATGTTTTTGATGGGCTCAGGATAAGTTGTTTTGTAGAATGGTGGTTTCTGGTGATTAGATTCAGGTTATCCATTTCTGGAAGGGATACTATGGAAGTCACGCTGAGTTTTTCTGAACGTATCACACCATGTGGTTCTGATGATGCTTTGGCCCATCAGTAGTGATATTCACTTTGATCCCTTGATTAAAGTACAATCTACCAGGTTTTCCATTGTAAAGGGAGCCTCCTTTGTCTTTAATGATCTAGGAGACACTCTGATCTGGAGCCTCAGTGAAGTCTTACCCCCAAATATTTAGAACCATTAATAACATTTCTCCCAATCAATTATTATAAAATGTTGAACTTCTTACTTTTTCGTTCCTTTGTTCTTTTTAGTTGGCATGCTACTCTAAGGCCTTCTCTTATACTTTGTTTTGTATTGGAATAAACCCATGAATTATTTTCTAACTCATTGAATTACAACCAATTACTACTATTGTTCATTTAGATTATTCCTGGTTAGGCCACTGCGAACTTCCTGAGCTGGCTCCTGGATCATTCTTGTTGTACTGAGAAACTGAAGCTTAAATGGACAATGACCAGATTAGAACTGTAGTCCATAATCTGCAGCGACCAGAATGGGAAGCTGTTCCACTCCCTACAGTAGCCCTCCCGGAAAGCTAAGTTGGCCTGCTAACTATAAATCGGGCTACCAACCAACACAAGAAGCCAAACAATAATCCTTCTACTAATCAGTCCTCCATGGCCAGGATTTGATCAGCTTCTCTAAACTTTGTTCTTCCTTCCAGTTTAGCACCAACCAGAGAATGCCTGATACCACAGGGAATCATCACCTAGAATGCCTGTCTCTGCCTAGCCTGCCAACACTTTCCCCACCCCAGTGGCTTCCAGCCAGAGCCTGTCCTAAGCTCTCCTTTCCTGCATTTCTACAGTGGGGGCGTCCGTGCTCTAGGAAACTCAGAGCCTTCGCATCCTCTCTGGGTGATGTTTGTTAATCTCCACAGCACTCCCACCAGTTTGCTTACTGAGCACTTCCTTACTCTTTGGTACGTGAAGTTCCAGGCTCACTTTGCCCTCTCCTCACGCCATCCCTGAAACCAGCCTTTCGTCTAAGGAAACCACCAGTCCCTTAGCTGTGCTCATTGTCGCTGGGATCACTGTGAAGGGACTTTAGGAACACTTACTGCTGTGGAGAGTGGTGGCATTACACTCCGTTTTTTCCTTCTACCCATCATCTCTTCTGCTCTCACCCCTCTTTAATCAGTCTCTAAATGTCCAAGCATCCTCCCTCAAGTCTCAGTCCTAAGCCTTTTCCTCTTTTCTAGGACAAAATGATGAGTTAAATTATTTTAAAATATGTTTATTGAATACACATGATACAGATGAAAAAACTCAGACTAGGTGACTGACGTGTTGGGCTCAAGCCCAGGTACGTTACTGCCCCACTGTAGGGCCTAGAGCAAGTCTCGAGAGCAAAGCCTTCCTTCTCCACATAGAAAAAGAGGCATAATGCATGAAGGCATATAAGTAAAAGTGCTTGCTAAATATCTAGCCACTGCATATCATAGTCACGAAACTCCAGTGTGCTAAAATATGTCCATCTCATGCATGTATATCTAGGCTAAAAAGAGTTAATACATGCAAAGTATGCAGGACAATGCCTGGCATGGAACTAATACCATGCATGTGTTTATTATTACTACCAGTTTTATACCTGTTGGTTACATTGCCCATAACCGCCCTTTTCTCTGAGAAGTGAAGAGCCTAATCTTCCCCGTTCAGGGTTCAGCATGTACTTCCAGATTTAAATGGAGCAGATTCAAGACTCTCTCCTTCCCCACTGATCTTGATCAAGAAGATGGTGGTATGATTATACCCCTGACTTGTGGGGCCCCGTTGTCAAGGACTCACTCGTTCCTCCTGCTCTCTGGTAACAGCTGTCAACCCCCACACACTCCATCCGCCTGCATTGGATGATGGCTCAGGCAGCTTGGATACCCACTTCTCTTCCCCTGAACTTATTCCTTTGGGAAGCATGGGATTTGTCATGCAGATGTGGGATACTGCTGCCCTACCTCCCAGGCCGTGTGGGCCTGAGCTCCCATAAGAGCCTTGTAATTTCCTCCTTTGTACCTTGGGAAGCCATGTTATCTTTCAGGTCTCTGAGATTCCACCCTGCCTTCTCCCCACAAATAATCTGACTTTGCTACTCGGGTCCTGTGATCCCCGCCCCACTTTCACCCCTACCAAGGACTTAACTCAAACAGATGGAAGAGATCAGCCTCTTCTCAGAGACCAGCATCTAAGCCCCAGACGCATTCCCTCCTACTCTCCAGCTTACCGACGGCGTCATCTGTTCTGGGGAAGGAAGCTACACTTACATTGCCATGTGCTCTCCCCTGCATGGGGCTTCAAAATTTAACATTCTGCACGGGGTTTGGGGTTTAAAGTTCTGTTTTTGGGTGTTCAAAATCAAACTTTTAGAATAAAAACAAAATAAGTAAAACTATAACCACCTTTCTGTCTTCAAAGTTCAGCTTTTAGATTGAAAACCTTGGTTTTCAATACTTTCTTGCATAGTTTTACAAATATCTACTTAGAAGTTCACAGCTAAGAAATAGACTCTGTTTCCAGCTATACCCGCTGAGGGCAGCTGCATTAGTGGTGGGTAAAATAGTAATGGGTATAGGGAAAGCAGGGAGAAATGGAACCACTATTTCAAAATATTTCACTGTATCATAAGCACAATAGCAATTTTTTCTGCGACAATAGTTTTGACTGCTCAGCCTGGTCAGTTGAGTACAATCTGTATCACCCTTATCCACAGGTATCAACCTAATCTCCCCACGTATATCAGTCCTGATTTCTTCTGAGTAACCTCTCTACGTTTAGTACTCACTTGGAGTGGGTATGGGGAAGATGCCATTAACAATTAACGCCACACCTGAAATAGGCCCACCTTCTGCATTTGATATGGAAGGGAAACCCCGTGTAATTCACCTGAGGAAAAGAAGCCACCAGGCTGGCTGGCTTGGACCAGGGTGAGCTGGGTCCACTAGAAAAGCCTTCCTCCAGATGAGTTTCAAGCCAGGTCTTGGAGGATGTAGTGGATGTGTGGATGGATATGGTGGACAGGATATGTATAGGGCAAGGTGTTCTGGGCCAGTAAGTCCTTCAGTTTAGCTGGAGTGGAGCTGACAGACAACTGTGATACTGCACAATGCTGAGAGGCTGAGTAATCACACACTCGATGAAGTTCTTAAATGACGGGGAATGGCAAGCAGAAATTTGAGCAACAGCATCAGGGCTGGGCAGTATATTTAGTGATATAAGATATCTGATGCCTTCTCTGACCACTCTGGTTCCCAAACATCTACATATGATTGAGGCTTATTTCAGTCATAGCTTTTATTTTGTTATATTTTATTGTATTAGTACACGTTTGCAATACATGAAATCTTACTCCCTAAATGTACATAACACATCTGGATTCTTTTTTATTCCCCTCCCCCCTCATCTCCTATTTCCCTCTTTCTGTCTTTATAATCACAGCTCTTAGAGCAGGAAATTAGTATAAACTAGTACACCTTGGGACTCACCCTGAAATCCAGTGCCCCATAGACCAGTCTATCAGCTCATCTCAGCTAAGGCAGTTGTGTAGACAGCTTTCCATCACTGTAACAAAATACCTGACATGGTCAACTTAAAAAGAAGAGAGGTTTATTATGGCTCACAGTTTTGGAGGTTTCAGTCCCCGGCTGTTTTGGGACCTTGGATAAGCAGCACATCATGGTAGAGAGCATGTGGTAGAGTATAATCTTTCAACTCATAGCAGTTAGGAAGCAAAGACAGAAACAGAAAGAGGTTGGGATGACAATATCCCCATCAAGTGCATGCTCCCGGTGACCTAAATTCCTCCCACTAGGCCCTAACTCTTGAAGTTTCCACTACTTCCTAATAGTGTCACAGGCTGGACTCCAGGCCGTCACTATGTGGGCCTATGAGGGGCATTTAAGTTCTACACTGTAGAAGTGGAATAAAGCCATCAACAGCCAAGTGCTTAGGGCCTGACTCGGTATCACCTTCATTCCTCACCTAAACTTCTCTGCTGGTCAGTGGGGCCTGAGCCCCATCATCCTGTATGAACCTAATTTGTATGAACATTCCCCATGACTTCCCATTTCCCTGCAAGTACAATCCAGATCCCCTTCCTGGTTCATAAGACCCTCTGTGCCTATTCCTTGTCTAGCCTTAACTGGTACCACTCTCCTCTTCTACTCTGTTCCAGACCCACTGGCCTTATGTCCCTCTAATGAGCCAAGCTTGTTTTTGCTTTAAGTCCTTTGTGCTCATAATCCCTCTGCTAATAACACTCTTGTACTGGTTCTAAAATTTCTGGCTCCTTCTCACCCTTCAGGCCTGCACTCAAGGTTCACCACCTATTTCTAACCATTCCTATGTACCCCCTTCTTCCCCCACATCACAGCCGTTTATCATATTTCATTTTTACTGATTATTTCCACCTGAACTCGCTCTGTTTGCAGACCTATTGGTTATCAGTTGCTCTTTCTAGAAGGTAAACCCCACCAGAGAACTGTCGGCCTTACATAGTACTTACGTTCAGTAAGTACTACTGAATGCTGAGGCCACCCTCTTGTATATCGGGAAGCACCCCTAATACTAGGGTTGCAGCCATGCGTAAGGCTGAAAGTTCCCTGGCAGTAGTAGTAGTACTTACTGAATGTAGGGTAAATACTAGACCAATCCAATTCACTTCACTCTGTTGGCCAAAGACAACAGGACAAAGCTCCGTTTTCCTCCTAATCCTTCATCTTCAAAGGTCATGTAGAAAAAAGAGCGTTTATCTATGCATAGTCCAGTCCAGTGGTTTTAAAATTTTATTTAAGTGTGAAGTTGTTTTTATTGTTTGGTTTCAAATAAAACTTACACAAAGTGCTAATTTATAAACATGATATAAGGAAATGTGCAAATGAGAGCAAAGTTTCTTACTATTAGAGAAAGAAGTGACAAATAAGCAAGAGAGACATGCTAGAATTACTCCTGTGGTGTCGGATTAAATTCAGAAATATCAGTATAAATTCACGTTTGCTTGTTTGTTCAGATAAGAATGACTATAAATACGTGAGTGTACATGGGTGAGTATATACACACGTGTTCAGTACCTCTGTCCTTTAGGGAGGTCCAGCAGCTGTGATGCTTCAGTAGCAAAAAGCACACTGGTGTCCGGATCTTGGTTTCTGAATGCTATTCTCCGATAAACAGAACTAGAGGGTCTTGGAGAAATGTCCGATTCTAGGGGTCGTGGGGGAAAGATGGTGTGCAGGTGAGTCCAGGACATCTTGTAGTAATAGAAAGTGAAGAGGAGGAGAGAAAGACACAGAGACAGAGACACAGGCAGACAAAGAGACACAAAGACACAGAGACACAGGTGTGGACACAGACAGAGACACAGAGACAGAGACAGCATAAGGGATGTGCCAAAAGGAGACTGGAGCCAAAATTACAAAACATGTACTTATAACCCCCAAACAAGACAAATTGGGCCGGGCATATAGCTCAGCAGCAGAGCGCCTGTCTGGCAAGCACAGGGTCCTGAGTTCAATAGCCAGTACCCCCCCCAAAATGTCTGTTAGTCCCTACAGATATAAATATTGAATGAGGAGAGAAGAAAGGAATGCTTACAGTGATACAGGTCTTTCTTCCTCACGGAAAGCAGAGCACAGCCCCCCACTCCTTACGTGTGGCCTCTGCCTAGTGACTTCATTCCCGAGCAGGCGGGAAGAGCGCCAGGAGGGAGGAGGGCAGCTGTGAGTGGACATCCCTGATGAGCACAGCCTCACCCGGGCGGGGAAGGTTGACAGGAACAGTGACGTCATGTTGACCCCATAGACCTTTGGTAAGTTGTGAAAATGGCACTTCATCTCTCCCAAACTCATAATCCTCCCCCCAGCTCATAATCACATGCTAAATATAGGAAAACCACCAGAAATCCCAACGAGAAATTTCTACAACATAGACCAGGAGTCTTGAATTTATTGGTAATAACTCATTAAATATATCGTAGTAACTTAAGATGTTACTAATGGAGGAAACCAGGTACTGAGTACATGGGAACTCTCTGTACTATCTTTGCAATTTTTCTGTAAAACTAAAACTGTTCTAAAATAAAAAGATTATTTTTTAAAAAGCTCACTTAACAGTATTTTAAAACGTGTGAATTTTATTGGATAAAAATAATACCTCAATTTTTGAAAATGAAAAAAATTTGAGGAACTTGAGAGATTTTCCCAGCATAGTTTGTGATAAAGCTAGAATAACAGTTCCAAGTTATTTTATTCTGTATCTTATATGCCTGCTATAGACTGAATTGCGGCCCTCCCCAAACTCACATGGTGAAGCCCTGATCTCCAAAGTGCCTCTGTTTGGACACAGGTAATAGGAAGTAACTAAGGTTACATGAAATCAGAAAGGTGGGTCCATAATTTAATAAAGTTGGAGGCCTTATAAGAGAGAAAGAGAGGTGCTCTTTTTCTATGTACGCAAACACTAAGCAAAGGCCGTATAAGGACAAAGCGACCATCTACAAGCCAGGGGGAGATCCCTCACCAGACATGAAATCCTGCCAGACCTTGATCGGGACTTTCTAACTTCCAGAATGGTAAGAAAATACAGTGCTATTGTCCAAACCATCCAGTACATAGTACTGCACTTTGTTACAGAAGCCCAAGCAGACTAATATGCAACCTTTAAAAAAAAGCTAAGTAGTATGTCTCAAGCACTGCCGCAGATCTCTAGAGACATCGATGCCCATGGAAACCAGTTAACTCCCTGTCAGCCTAACACGCTACCATCATAGCGCGTTTTTGTGCAGATGCTTTGAACCCTTCTTTATTCCCTGGCCCAACGTGATACTCCAGGACCATTATGTACATTTTCTGTCCCAGTCCTACAATCAACTTGTTCTCCAATGAGACCGGCTTCTTCTTGTTGAGAAATGGTCTTAGAAACAAGCATCAGGTGTGGTCGGTGGTACTTTAGTATCCTGGCTTCTAGGTCCTCTCAGCTCATAGCAGAAATAAATGCGTACACTAATCCATGCGTACAGACATGCCTGAAACACTTTCTACACAACCCTCTGTATCCGCATTAAGCTGCACATGACTTCTTGCTCACATCTCCAGCTCTAATTCAGGACCACGTGGGTCTTTCCGGCCATCTCCCGTTGCTGATTTGAAACTTTCTCTTCCAACAATAAGAAGCTCGACTCCTACCATCCACCATCCACTCAGTCCCAGGATCCATGCTTAGCACTATCAGAATTTCCAACCCACACTTCCTAGGAAACAAGTTTATCAAGTGGAGTATGTGCTGCTCGTTTACTGCTTTTTAACCTTTCGTTCTACAAATTCTGCTCATGTCCAAAATTACTTAAAGCAGAGCTTTCCTCATGAATGTTGTTTTATACGTAAGTAATAAAAATAGATTGTTCTGTCACATTCCATCCTAGACCTTGAACACTGATTTTTTTTTTGATATTTGGGTACATTAAGATTCATTATTTGTGCTATAAAGTTGGATCTTGATAAATGCATAGTCTTGTACCTACCATTACAATATCATACAGAAAACCTCTGTTACCCCGCGCCCCCCCCAAAGTCCCCTATGCACTACCTCTTCAACCTTCCCCACAAGTTCCTGGCAACCACTTACTTCCTTTTTACCCTTGCTATAGTTTTGCTTCTCCAGAATGTCATGTGACTGGAATCATCCCTGTAGTACATCCCTGTAATGGACTGTCCCTTATCAAGAAAAAAGACTTGTGCTATCAAGGCACAGAAAGATGTGAGGGAGTCTTGAATGTATATCACTAAGTGGCAGGATCCAGTCTGAAAGATATGCAATGATAGTTTGTTATTTTTATTTATTTATTCATTTGCACTGGGAACTGAACTCAGGGTCTCGTGCCTTCCAAGCAGGTGCGGAGCCACTGAGCTCTATCCCTGGCTGCTGTTGTTTTAATTTGTAACACTTGACTGACTTAAGATGTCTTTTCGTATGCTTATTTGTTACCTGTATCCCCTTTGGTGATGTCTGTTTGGATCTTTCGCACATTTTTGAGTTGTGTATCTTCTAATTGTCAGGTTTCCAGAGTCCTTTGTTATTTTGGATGCTAGTCATTTATCAGATGTGTGTTTTTCTAATATTTCCTCCCTGTGAGTGGTTTGTTTTTTCATTCTCCGAACCTATCTTTTATTGAGCAGAAGTTTTTAATTTTAATAAAACCCAACTTATCAATTTTTTATTTCATGGATCATGTTTTTGGTATTATATCTAAAAACTCATCACCAAACTGAGGTCACAGATTTTCTCTCATTAATTCAATTTGACAAATATATATTCATGGGTTATGGTTCAATTGTACCCCAACTCCATGAAAGCTCTGTTGAAATCCTAGTCCCTGGGCCATCATATTAAAATGGAGTCCAAGATCAGACCATTAGCGTGAGCCCTAACCCTGTGTGGTGTCCTGATAACCACAGGGACACCACCGGTACTACAGGGAGATTTGCATGCAGAGAGAATTCCAGGTGAGCATGGAGATGAAGACGAGAATACCAGGGATTGCTGGCTTTCCCCGGAAGCTAGGAGAGTCACGGGACAGACTCTCAGAGTACTCTAAGGGAACCAATCCTGCTCATGCCTTGCCTTTGGACTTCCAGTCTCCAGAAACAAGACAATCCATTTCTGTTGTTTTCAGATACTCAGTTTGTGGTATTTTGTTACATCACCTCCAGGAAATCAAGACAGCATGTCTAACCACCACCGCAGTATAGGATAAGATATATCACTGAAAAATCCCTTCATGTTCTATGTGACGTTAATTTTTTTGGTCAACTTGACTGGATCGAGAATCTCCTAGAAAATTGGTAAAGCATACTTGTGGCGTGTCTGTGAGGGTCTTTCTAGAGGAGATTTGCATGTGGGCCAGGGCACCGAGTAGGAAACACACACTCTGCGTGCAGATGGCACCATCCAATAAGGCTGAGAATACAGATGGAGTGAAAACGAGAGAAGGGAAAAGCTGGCTTTTGTTTGTTCAGTCCTTATTGAGTGGCTGTGTTTTTGCTGCTGCTGCTGCTGCTGCTGCTGCTGCTGCTGTCACCCACGGACATGAGGATCCAGACTCACTAGCCTTTGAATGAGGATTTTCCCAAGTGGCTCTTCGGGGCACTTTCAGAACTTCATCCACAGGCTGCGACTGCATCGCTGGCCTCTCTTGCTTTGAAGCTTCCTATTTCTGGGACTGCACAGGTACTAGTTTTCCTTGCTCTCAGGCCTGGAAATGGCCATTGTGGGGCTATTTCACTTCTGACTATGTGGGCCATTGTATTAAATTACCTCCTATAATTGTATAGGTGCTCCCAGTTCTGAGTCTCTGGAGAACCTGTCTCAGCCCGTGTCTCCTACACGCAGCCAGTGTTTGGGTTTCTAACACCAGAGTTCAGTTACTTGCTTCTGCTTGTTCATTTGTGGTAGTGGAGGTTGAGTCCAAGGGTGCTCTAGCACCAAACTGCAGCCCCGCCCTTTCTATTCTTTTATTTTTTGAAACAGGGTCTCCCCATGGTGCTGAGGCTGGCCTGGAAACTTGTGCTCCTGCTGTTTTAGCCTCCTGAGTAGCTGAGATTACAGGTGTGCGCCACTGTGTCTCACTTGTACTTACATTTTTAACAAGCCCCTTTCCCTCAGTAGAATGATTTCCAGATTTACCCATGTTGCCCCACGTGCCCATAGTTTCTTCTATTTTTTTTTTTTTGGAGTAGTACTTTTTATTAATGTTTACAATCTGGCTATCCATTCACCTATTGATGGACAATTGGGTTACTTCCCGTTTAGTGCTAATAAAAATACAGCCACTAGGAGTATTCTCACACAAATCTTTGTGTGAACATACGATTAAAAACTTAGTAGAACTGCTGGATCATAGAGAATGTGCATATTTATCTTTGTAAGAGCATTCAAAGACTTTTCCAAAGTAGCTGTAAAGTTTACACTCTCGCCCTTACCACATGTGTGAGTTGACACTGCCGTACATCCACACCAACCCTCAGTACTGTCAGCCGCTGTCGGTCACCTCACTATGGTGTGGGTTTTGCACTTCCCTAATGACGAAATGATGTGGAGCATCTTTGTGTGCATGTGCTCGCGTGCACACACACGTACTTCACGGCCATTCGTGCAGCTTTATTTGGGGTGTCCGTGCAAATCTTTTCTTATTTGTTATGGGATTGTCTGTTTACTATTGAATTGTAAGATTTATATATTTTGAATAAAGGTTCTTCATCAAATTTAAAACATGCCAAATACTTTTAGCAGGCTGTGGCTTGCCTCTGCATCTTGCTGTTGTTGTTGTTTTGAAGAATAAAAGTTTCAAATGAAGCTCAGCATATCCATTTTTGGGGGATCTTGTCTAAGAAATTTTGCTAAGATGCAAAAATATTCCCTTCTATTTTTCTAGAACCTTATAGTTTTAGTTTCTTTTTACTTAGGTCTATTCTCCTCTCCAGTTAATTTTGGAAGGTTGTATGAAGTGGGAGCTATTGCTCAGTTTTTGAACTGCCAGTGGTTTCAACAACTTTTGTTGAAAAGATTATCTTTTTCGTACAGAATTACTTTTGGTGATTGTATTATTCAGCTTTGTTTTACTACAGTGAACCACTTGAGGCAGCTGACATAAGGAACAGAGGTTTATTTACCTCACCACTGTAGAGGTGCAAAGCCGGAGACCCACTGACCCCACCTGCGTGGCCGCTGTGAGCACAGTGGATGGTGGCGCATCATGCTGGCAGCACATATAGGAGCAGACGGTTACATCATAAGCCACAGCAGAGACAGAGAAAGCAGCAGGGGCCAAACTGTGGCCCTTGTAACAATCATCCTACAGGAACTAGCAAGGAGTCACTTGAGAACATTCACGGACACGGCCCCCAGCGACCTAGGGACCTCCCCCTGGACTCACCCCTCTTTAGGTTCCATCACTTAGGGGACGCACTTTTAACACATGGACCTTTCGGGGACATTCAACATCTCAACCACAGTATTCCCACATAATTACAATTTCCAGTGCCCTTTATTCCTGCCTGTAGGTAAATTTCCATATGATCTCATTTTTTTTCACTCTAAAGAACTTATTAACACTATCTTTTTAAAAAGTAAATTATTTATTTTCTAATGAAATTGTATATATTTATAGTGTCAAACATGATGTTTTGAAATATGTACATATTGTGAAAGGGATATATCAAGCTAATTAGCATATGCATTACCTCAAATGCTTACCTTTTGTTTATTGTAAGAACATGTAAAAATCTAGTTTTCTAAAAATGTTCAAATGTATAATACATTTGTTAATTATAATCGCCATCTTTTTCAGTATATGTCTTGGACTCACCCCTCCCATCTCAGTGAAATTTCATAGTTACTGACCAACATCTCTCCAACTTCATCCCCACTCCAGCCCCCAGTAACCGCCATTTTATCTGTTTCTACGAGATCATCTTTTTTTAGGTTCCCCATATAAATGACATAATATGGCATTTATCTTACTGTAACAGGCTTATTTCACTTAACATATGTCCTCCAGCTTAATCTAAGTTGTCACAAATAACATTTCCTCCTTCTTCAAGGCTGAATGGCACTGTGCTGTGTATGGGTACTATGGTCTTTATTCATTCATCTGTTGATGGACTTCTGGGATGATCCTAAGGCTTGGCTGTTATGAACAGTGCTGTGGTGTACATGGCAATGCAGACGTTTCCAACACACTTCATTTCCTTTGAATATAAACTCAGTAGTGGAGTTACCAGATCATATGGTAGTTCTATTTTTAACTTTTTTTTAATTTTAAAGAAACTATAAATAAAATAACAAAATAACAACAACATAGACAAAAACAAAACAAAGCAAAGACAAAAAATGATAAAAGGTTTCAAGCAAAACAATAGGAATTAACGGTGGTTGTTATACTACATATTGCTATCTTCAACAAAGTTGCTCAGATGACCAGACGCAAGAATGCAAGATTGATCAAATCATTAAAGAGAATAAAAAATAGAAACAATACAGAACTTCACTAAACAAGAGGGTAAGGAACTCAACAATGGTTGTTATATTGCATAGTGCCGTCTTCAAATTAGTTCAGATTACCAGATGTGAGCATGCAAAATTGGTCCAAAAAATTTAAGCATTAACTGTTCCATTCAATAAACCCTTTGATATCAGCAGTACAGTTATCCCAGCTACCTATCTATCTATCTATCTATCTATTTCACTTTTTGAGGAACTTCCAACTGTTTTCCATGGTTTTGTTAATTTAAATTGTTATCAACAATGTGCAAAGGTTCCTTTTTCTCCATATCTTTGCCAATACATGTTATTTTTTGTCTTTTTGAAAATACCACCTCTACAGCTGTATCTCTTCCCAAGGCGAGAGTCCAGGGGTAAAGATAAACCCAGGAGTACAGTTATTATCACAGGGAAGATGACTGATTGAGTGGTAGGGCAACAGAGATGAGGGAAGAGAAAATTGAATGATCAAATGGGCCATCATCTGTGTAACTGAGTAACATGTGAAGGTAACATTATGTAGGACAGCATCCAGAGCGAATTCCCTTCTATGTTCTCTATAATTTGTATTTTCTCAATCGTTTTTGTATTAACAGAAGTGAAGATGACTTTATGTTATGCAGCATCCAGTGCTGATTCCCTACTATCTTCTCTATAATTTGATATTTCCTTTAATGTTTGTGTGTTAACTAATGTGAAGATATCATTATGTAATACAGCATCCAGTGCTAATTCCCTACTATGGTCTGTATAATTTTGTATTTTTGATATTGTTTATGGCTTGTTCTGGTTTGTATGTCTCCATTCTTTTGTCTTTAAAATAAAAAAATAAAAACATAAAAAGAAAGAAAGAAGAAAGAAGAAAGAAAGAAGGAAAGAAAATACCACCTCTAGCAGGTGTGAGTTGATATCTTATGGTGGTTTGGATTTGCATTTCCCTTATAAGTGATATTAAGCATTTTTCCATTTATATTTGGGGAATTTATATCTTTTCTTTTCAGAAATGTCTATTTAGATCCTTTGCGCCTTTGTTATTGACTTTTTTTACTGTTAAGTTCCTTGTGTATTTTGAGTAGTAGCTTCTTAGCAGATGTATGGTTTACAAATATTTTCTCCCATTCCACTGGTTGCATCTTCATTCTGTTGACTGTTTCCTCTACTAAGCTGAAGCTATTTAGTAGATGTAATCCCATTTGTTTATTTTTGTTTTGTCACCTGTATTTTTTTGGGTGATACCAAATAAAATAATTAGCCAGACCAATGTTGCAGAGTGTTTCCCTTATGTTTTCTTGTAGTCCAATTTCATTTTTCTGACTATAGATATTCAGTTTTCCTAATACTACCTCTTAAAGGGTTGTCTTTCCCACATTGTATGTTCTTTGCATCTTTATAAAAAATCAATTAACTAGAAATACATAAATTTATCTATGGGCTCTTCTGTCTCATCCTAGTGCCCAACTGTTTTGATGAATGTAGCTTTGTAGTATTTTTAAAATCAAGTAATGTGATGTCTCCAGTTTTGTGAGGAGTGTTTTTTTGTTTTTGGTTTTTATTTTTTCACTCAAGATTGCTTTAACTACTTAGTGTCTTTATGATTCCATGCAAATTTTAGGGTTGTTTTTTCATTTCTTTTCTTTTTTTTTTTTTTTTCTTTTTGAGACAGGGTCTTGCTATGCAGTTCAGGCTGGCCTTGAGCTCACTTGGTAGCCCAGTCTGGTCTCTAACTCACAATGATCCTCCTGCCTCAGCCTCCTGAGTGCTGGGGTTACAGGTGTGCACCACCACGCCCAGCTGTTGTTTTCATTTCTATAAAAAATGCCATTGGTCACCAAGAGTGGTGGCACATGCCTGTAATCCCAGTACTTGGGAGGCTGAGACAGGAGAATTGATGAGAGTTCAAGGCCAGCCTGAACTACACAGTGAGCTCAAGGCCAACCTGAACTATATAGCAGCAGCCTGTCTCAAAAAAACCCAACCTCCCTTACTGGGTTAATCAAGTTCCTTAGTTATTGTAGGCTGATCATGTCCACCATCTCCCAAATGAGTGCACAGCGAAGGCTAAATAAAGAGACAAATGGAATGATTTCACGGCTCTGGGAGGGTCAAAGCCCTCTCACAGAATTCGAGATTCTCTCAGGGATAAGACCGAAATCTTCTCTGGGTGGCCCTTATTTATCAGAAGAAAGGGTAGGAGTACTCAAGAAGGGCAGAACTACTCAAGTACTTCTCCGAGTAAGGTATTAAGTTAATCTACCCAGGAATGAGATGTTTTTTAAAAATTTCTCTTGTTTGACTAATTTGTTTAGGACTTCCGGTATTATACTGAATGGACATTCTTGTCTTCTTGATGTTAGAGGAAAAGAGTCAGACGTTTTACTGTTGTGTATGATGTTAGTTGTAGGCTTGTCATATATGGCCTTTATTGTATCAAAGTGCATACCTTCTACAATGGTGGATACATTGTGTCAACTTGAGAAGTTTGGAAATTTAACTAAGTGACTCAGCAGAGGGATGAGATCCTCACCTTGTAAACATCCTGAGCCTGTGCAAGAGGAGGGCACAAAGATGGTGGAAGTGCTACACCCACCCTAGGGCAGGAAGCCTGCATACAATCTAAGGGAGGAAAAGAAGTTTGCTTCTGCCCATTTTGCTGCTGTTGCTTTTGCTGTCTTCTGCCCCCGTGAACTGCTGCGCCTCTGCAATATCACTCTGCTTTCAAGCCAGCTGATTATGGAAACCTCTACAAACTGTGAGCTACATGAACCTTTCCTTCTTTAACTTTTAGTGTCAGATATTTGTCCCAGCAATGAGAGAAAAGTAACTAAGACAACTTCTAAACCTAATTTGTTGGTGAATTTTGTCAAATGCTTTTCTGGTATCTATTGAGATAATTATCTGGCTTTTGCCTTTCATTCTGTTAATGTGGTGATTTGCATATGTTAAACCATCCTTGAACACCAGGGATAAATTCTACTTGATGGTGGTAAATGATTCTATTAACTGCTGTTGATTTTTGTTTGCTAGAAGCTGTTGAATATTTTTACATTTACTTATCAGTAATTTTCCTTTCTTATAGTATCCTTATCTTATTTTGTATCAGGTAATGTGGGCCACATGAGTTTGGAAGTATTTCTAGTGTTTCAGGTTTCTAGAGAAGTTTGAGAAGGATTGATATTAGTTTTTTAAATGTTTAGTAGATTCAGCACTGAAGCCATCAGGCTGTGACTTCCATTTATTTGAGTCATCTCTTTTTTCTTAGTCTAGTTAAATGTTTATTGATTGAATTTATTTTTTCAAATACCAATTCTTTCATTGATTTTTTCCTACTGCTTTCTAGTCTCTCATTTACTTCTACTCTCCTCTTTATTATTTCATTTCTGCTGCTAACTTTGGCCTTAGTTTGTTCTTTACTTTCTAGTTTTTTGAGGTATAAACACTAGGTTATTTGAGATCTTTCTGGAAATGTTTTTGCAATAAACTTTTCCATTAGTCGTGGCTGGGGATATAGCTCAGTGGAATAAGCACTTGCCTAGCAAGCGCAGGGTCCTGAGTTCGATCCCCAGTACCACAAAAAAAAAAAAAAAAAAAAAAAAAAAATCTAAACTTTTCCATTAGTTTTGGTGTGTTGTGTTTTTATTTTTGTTCATCTCAATATATATTTAATTTCTTCTTTAGCCCATAGTTCAGGATTTTGATATTTATTTACATATTGGTGAATTTTCTAAGGTACCTCCTAATATTGATTTCTAGTTTCATATCATTGTGGTCTGAAAACATATTTTATATTATTTCAATCTTCATAAACTTTGTTAAAACTTAATGTTTGTTTTGTGGTCTAAATGCTGCTTTGGATGGAATGTTCTGTATATGTCTGTTGGTGAAGTTCAAATCCAATGTTTTCTTATTTATTTTGTCTGTACCGTCTTTTCAGTGTTGAAAATAGGTGGTCATAAAATTTGTTATCCAAAGCAGTGTACTTTGGAGAGTGAAAAAGCACAATGTCAATAATTGTCAATAATTGTGCTATGACTATCTCAGGAATATTGGAATGTATATGGCATTGTGCTGGTAATGTAATAGAGTCTGACTTCTGATAAACATGGCTCATATTTATGAAAACATGCTAGGCAACCGAATCAGCAGATAAACAGATGAAATCCTTTTTCTCCATTCCTCTACAGAGATTTCTTCTCTTGGGAACTTTATTGCCAGGTGGCTCTCTCTACTAGTGCTGGGACCTTAGGTAGGATTGCCTGAGTGAGCCACCAGAGAAAAGGGCCAGCGTGCTCCCTTTTATCTCAAGCACTCAGTTATAAGACAAGGACAAGCTCAGATCACCTGTGTGCAAGTCAAGGACTCACTGCCCCTCACTGCGCTGCGATCTGGCTAGCTAATATGTTTACTCACACAAGCCCTGACAAAGGTCACTGCCTTCCCCTAGCAGGTCCTGGTTTGAGTAAAACGAACTTCAAAGTGATCCTCCTCTCTTCTAGTTCACTTTAGCCTCAATCCTGGCCCCAGCCTAAATCTCAAACAGAATATTCAAGAAATATACTTTCTAGACTCATCTTGCTTTTTTTCTGAACAAATACTTTTCGATGTCTTGCACCTGTTCACATAGCTTTTCTTACATGTAAGTCTTCCTCCTTTCTAACCCTTTCTGTCTGGTAAGATTGCGCTCATTCTTCAAGCCCATCTGAATATCATAGACTCTGTGAAACCTCTTCTGATTTTCCTTACCTTCGCTATTCTGCTTTAGGTCTCAGAATCATTTAAGATTTGTTCTGCTAATTTAATCTTCAGCAAACACGGCAGTGTTTTAAAAAGGTACTATTACACTTCATATAGCAGTCAGAAGATCAGTAGTCCAAGGCTGGTGGCTTTTTTGTGCGGTTAGGAATTCAGGCTTTTCAAAATGTGGCTCTGTATTCAGGTCACCTCATGGCTCAGGACAGCTTCTGGAGTTACAGCTGTTTGTTCAAATTACAGCTGAAGAACAAATAGAGGGAAGACAAAAAGGAGTTGTTCTAGCTAATCAGGTCTCACTTGCATTAATGCTATGAATTATATGGAAATTTTTTCATTATATGTAGCCAACCTTGAATTCCTAGAATTAATCTACGCTGACCAAAGTGTATTATCCTTTATTTATATTGCTGGGTACCTCTTGCTATACTTTAAAATGTCTGTACTTGTGGTTCATCAGTGACAAAAGACTAATTTTTTCTCATTATTTATGTTTTGGTGGCACAATTACGTTTCATAAAACAGAAACTCTTCTTTTTTTTTTTTTTTTTGCACTTTAAACACTTACGTAGGACTAGAGTTATTTGCTCTCCTGAATGTTTTACAGAATCTCTATGAGAAGGTTTCACTATGAATTCAAGTTTTTAAATGACTATATGACTATTTGGGTTTCCTATTTCTTCTTGACATGATATTTTTAGGAATATATTTACTTCATCTAAACTTTCTTTAATACATTCAAACTCTGTCTGATCCCTCTGCTTACCATTTCATAACATTCCCGACAATGCCTTGAGTTCTCCCAGTTTACCTTTTCTCTCTTCACCTGTGCCTAGTCATCTAGGGTCATCCACTGAGTCCTTCGACTCAGTTATTGTATTTTGTTTTTATAATTCTCTCTGGTTCTTTGAATTTGGTTATCCTTCTTTAAAGTTTTTGAGCATTTAGTAACTTTATTGAGATACTGGAGATGTCCAAGAATGGTGCATTTTATGATGTAGAATTTGTTAAATTTTGATCTATGTAATACTCATGAAACCATCATCACAAATAAAAAAGATGAATGTGCCCATCAGCCCTAAAATTCTCCCGTTTCCCTCTAATCCGTTCTTCTGGGCTTCCTTGCTTCCTTCCTGTCCCCTAAGCAACCACTAACCTAGTTACCATCACAGTAATTTTCATTTTCAGAATTTCATATAAATGAAATCATATCATATGTTCTTTCTGAGGGTGAGTTTAGATTTCCTTGTCATAGTTCTTATGATAGTTATTTGTATTTTCCCCTCCTCTTTATTGTTAAATAGTATTTTACTCTGTAGGCTTATAGTTGGTCTATTCATTCATTGTTTTTTTTTTAAATAAAAGTACAAAAACATATTAACAAACAGACACCAATTAGCATAAAAAATAGTACAATCACAACTGATCTATAGACAAGGTGACATGGTCTCAACAGTGGTTATTGCTTTATCCATTGATATCTTCGAAGTGTAAATATATGAACCCATATACAGACATGCAAAATTGGTCAGACCATTAATCCTC